>RCUC01133196.1:0-86131 GCA_003697995.1 Taxidea taxus jeffersonii | reverse complement strand
AATGATAACCTAGCTGGATAAAGTATTCTTGGCTGCATGTTTTTCTCGTTTAGTGCTCTGAATATATCATGCCAGTTCTTTCTGGCCTGCCAGGTCTCTGTGGATAAGTCTGCTGCCAATCTAATATTTTTATCATTGTATGTTCCAGACTTCTTGTCCCGTGCTGCTTTCAGGATTTTCTCTTTGTCGCTAAGACTTATAAATTTTACTATTAGATGGCGGGGTGTGGACTGATTCCTATTGATTTTGAGGGGTGTCTCTGCACCTCTTGGATTTTGATGCTTGTTCCCCTTGCTATATTAGGGAAATTCTCTACAATAATCCTCTCCAGTATACCTTCTGCTCTTATTTCTCTTTCTTCTTCTTCTGGAATCCCAATTATTCTAATGTTGTTTCGTCTTATGGCATCACTTATTTCTCAAATTCTCCCCTCATGGTCCAGTAGTTGTTTGTCTCTCTTTTGCTCAGCTTCTTTATTCTCTGTCATTTGGTCTTCTATATCACTAATTCTTTCTTCTGCCTCATTTATCCTAGCAGTAAGAGCCTCCATTTTTGATTGCACCTCATTGATAGCTTTTTTTTATTTCAACTTGATTAGACTTTAGTTCTTTTATTTCTCCAGAAAGGGCTTTTATTTCTCTTGACAGGGTTTCTCTAATATCTTCCATGCCTTTTTTGAGCCCAGCTAGAACCTTGAGAATATCCGTCCTGAATTCCAGATCTGACATATTACCAATGTCTATATTGATTAGGTCCCTAGCCTTCAGTCCCGCCTCCTGTTCTTTTTTTTGTGGTGAGTTTCTCCACCTTGTCATTTTGTCCAGATAAGAATCTGCTGTTCTCCTTGTTAAGTGAACTTGGTCTTGGCTGCATTTCTTGTTGATCTTCTCGGGGAGGGGCCTGTTGTAGTGATTCTCAAGTGTCTCTGCCCCAGGCGGAATTGCACCGCCCTTACCAGGGGCCGGGCTAAGTAATCCTCTCAGGTTCGCTTTCGGGAGCTTTTGTTCCCTGAACGTTTTACAAAGAGTTCCGGAGGATGGGAATGAAAATGGCGGCCTCCCAATCTCCGGTTCAGAGGATCCGAGAGCTAGAGGCCCCAGCCTTCAGTGCACCTTCAGAGAAAAGCATTTAATCACTCCCGTCTCCCCAGCCTCCGGCCGCGCTTGGAGAAAATGGTGCGTACTCAGTCCCTTCTCACTGGCTTCTGGGAGCACTCCGAGCTCACCCAGCCTGTGACCGAGCATCTCTGTCTCTGGCAGAGTCCCACCTGGAGTCTGCAAACCCCATAGATCCCTGAGCTCTCCCAGGTCGGAGTCTCCCCGGATCTTGTGGGGACCCCTTGCACAGAGCACCAGCCCATGTCACAGAGCACTGTCCCGTGTCACAGACTATGGCTCTAGGAAACCTTGGCTCTGTCTCCACAGCTGGCTTCCCCTCTCTAATACCTGTGAGCTCTGTGACACTCAGACACCCCCGATCCTTCTGTGACCCCGCGGGACCTGAGTCCACGCTGTCCCCGTGAGGTCTTCACCCCAGTTTAGCTTCTGGAGCAATGTCCCTCCATGGAGCAGACTTTTAAAAGTCCTGATTATGTGCTCTGCTGCTTGCCGGAGCCAGCCCCTCCCCGTGGGGTCTATCTTCCTGTCGCATTGGATTCACTTCTCTGCTCGTCCTACCCTTTAGAAAGTGATGGATTTTCTGTTTCTAGAGTTGTTGTTTTTCTTCTCTTCGATCTCCTCTTGGATTCGTAGGTATTCAGAATGGTTTGATAGGCTATCTAGCTGATCTCCTGCTGCCTGATGTCTTCTCAGCCTGCTACTTCTCCGCCATCTTGACTCCTCCCCCTGGAATTCCCCTTTTTGGTGGGGTCTTTGCCTGGTTGGGGATCAGGGTAATGCTGGCTTCATAAAAAGAGTCTGGAAGTTTTCCTTCTGTTTCAATTTTTTGAAACAGCGTCAGGAGATTAGGTGTTATTTCTTCTTTGAAAGTTTGGTAGAATTCCCCAGGGAATCCTTCAGGTCCTGGGCTATTGTTTTTTCGGAGGTTTTTGATCACTGTTTCAATCTCATTATTAGATATCAGTCTATTCAGGTTGTCAATTTCTTCCTGGTTCAATTTTGGAAGTTTATAGTTTTCCAGGAATGCATCCATTTCATCTAGGTTGCTTAACTTACTGGAATATAACTGTTGATAATAACTTCTGATGATTGTTTCTATTTCCTTGGTGTTAGTTGTGATCTCTCCCTTTTCTTTTTTTTTTTTTTTAAGATTTTATTTATTAGTTAGAGAGAGAGAGAGAATGAGTGCAGGCAGACAGAGTGGCAGGCAGAGGCAGAGGGAGAAGCAGGCTCAGTGCTGAGCAAGGAGCCCGATGTGGGACTTGATCCCAGGATGCTGGGATCATGACCTGAGCCGAAGGCAGCCGCTTAACCAACTGAGCCACCCAGGCGTCCTGATCTCTCCCTTTTCATTCATAATTTTATGAATTTGGCCCTTCTCTCTTTTCTTTTGGATTAGCGTGGTCGATGTTTTATCGATCTTATTGATTCTTTAAAAAAACCAGCTTCTAGTTTCATTGATGCATTCTACTGTATCTCTAGTTTCTATCTTATTGTTCTCTGCTCTAATCTTGATTATTTCCCTTCTTGAGTGTGGGGTTGGATTAATTTGTTGTTGATTCTCCAGTTCTTTAAGGTCTAGAGAAAGCTTGTGTATTCTAGATTTTTCCCAATTTTTTTGAGGGAGGCTTGGATGGATATGTATTTCCCCTTTAGGAACGCCTTTGCTATATCCCAGAGGTTTGGGGCTGAAGTGTCTTCATTCTCATTGTTTTCCAAGAAATGTTTAAGTTCTTCTTTGGTCTCCTGGTTGATCCAAGCATTCTTTAGTAAGGTGGTCTTTAGCTTCCAGGTGTGTGTTCCTTCCAACCTTTTCCTTGTAATTGACCTCCAGTTTCAATGCATTGTGATCTGAGAATATACAGGGAATAATCTCAATCTTTTGGCATCAGTTGAGCCCTGATTTTGACCCAATATGTGTTATATTCTGGAGAAGGTTGCATGTGCACTTGAGAAGAATGAGTATTCTTTTGTTTTAGGGTGGAACGTTCTGTATATATCTATGAGGTTCATCTGGTCCAATGTTTCATTCAATGCTCTTGTCTCTTTACTGATTTTCTGCTTAGATGATCTGTCTGTTACTGAGAGTGGCGTATTAAGATCCCCTACTATTAATGTATTCATATTAATTTGACTCTTCATCTTGATTAATAGTTTTCTTGTGTAATTGGCTGCTCTCATATTGGGGGCATAGATATTTACAATTGATAGATCTTCTTGGTGAATAGTCCCTTTGAGAATCATTTAGTGGGGCGCCTGGGTGGCTCAGTGGGTTAATGCCTCTGCCTTCACCTCTGGTCATGATCTCAGGGTCCTGGGATTGAGCCCCACATTGGGCTCTCTGCTCAGTGGGGAGACTGCTTCTTCCTCTCTCTCTGCCTGCCTCTCTGCCTACTTGTGATCTCTGTCTGTCAAATAAATAAATTAAATCTTTAAAAAAAAGAATCATTTAGTGTCCTTCTGTATCTCTGTCTACAGTCTTTAGTTTAAAATCTAATTTATCTGATATGAGAATCACTACCCCAGCCTTCTTTTGAGGCCCATTGACATGAAAAATGCTTCTTCATCCCTTCACTTTCAGTCTGGGTGTATCTTTAGGTTCGAAATGGGTCTCTTGTAGACAACATATGGATGGGTCCTATTGTTTTATCCAATCTGCAACCCTGTATCATTTTATGGGGGCATTTAGGCCATTAACATTGAGAGTGATTATTGAGAGATATGTTTTTATTGACATAGTATTACTTTTGAAGTCTTTCTTTCTGTAGTTTGTCTCCATACATTTCTGTTCAATGATATCCTTGGGATTTTTCCTCTTTTATAGAACCCCTCTTTATATTTCCTGCAGTGTTGGCTTGTTGGTTGCATACTTCTTAAACCTTGCTGGTCTTGGAAGCTCTTTATCTCTCCATCCATTTTGAATGTCAGTCTTGCTGGATAAAGTATTCTTGGCTGCATGTTCTTTTCATTCAGTGCCCTGAATATGTCTTGACAGTCCTTTTTGGCTTGCCAAGTTTCTGTGGAGAGGTCTGACGTTATCATGATGGGATTTCCTCTGTATGTAAGGAACTTCTTTGTCCTAGCTGCTTTCAAGAGGTCCTGTGTAAAATTATGATTCATCATTTTCACTAGTAGGTGTCTTGAGGTCTTTCTAGATTCCATAATCTTGGGGGGAGACCGTTTTGCCTCTAGTACATGAACACTGTTTCCATTCGCCATATTGGGAAAATTTTCTTGGGGAATTTGTTCAACTATATCTTCTAGTCTTCTTTCTTTCTCTTCCCCCTCAGGGTTTCCCATAATTCTGACGTTGGAATGTTTCATGGCATCACTTATTTCCTTAATTCTGTTTTCGTGGCTTCTAAGCTGTTTGTTCCAGGCTTCCTCCTGATCCTTTCTCTCTGTTTGTCTTCCAGATCACTAATTCTATATTCTGTCTCAGTTACCCTAGCTTTTAGAGAATTTGGATTAGATTGGAACTCATTGAGATCATTGTGAACATCAACCCTGGTGGCTTTCACTTCTGCCCTAATCAATTCCATTTTGTCATCCATGGCTTTCTCCAACCTAGTTATTGCCCGGATAATTGTTAGCCTGAATTCCCTTTCTGACATATTGTCTATGTCCATAGCCATTATTTATGTCACAGAAGGCCCAGCCTCTGAATTTTTCTTTTGTTGGGCATTCCTCCTCCTAGTCATTTTGGTGAGAGATGGCTGAATGGATGTAGCTGAATGCATCGAAGGTGGTGCATGCAAGTTGCACCCTGGAACACATCTGAGCAATCAAGAGTCCCCTACCAAACAAAAGGAAAAAGAAAGTAAAGAGAGAGAGAGAGAGAGAGAGAGAGAGAGAGGAAAAAAAAAAGAAAGATAAAATAAAAGAGAAGGCCCAGCCCAAATGGGTCCCAAGGTAAGATTTATGAAGTATACATACTAAATAGACAAACAAAAGGACTGATAAAAGTAGATGACAAGAGAGAAATATATATATATACATATATCAACAAAAAATGTATGTGTATATATATATATATATATATATATATATATATATATATATATATCAACAAAAAATCAGTAAAAGTACCTCATCAAAAAGAACCCCAGGTATAATATTTATATACTACCAGGACAAAAACAAACACACAGAAACACCGGCAGGAAAAAAAGATGGGAGAGTGGCTATAAATTCTCAGTGTGGGCAGGGAAGGTTATTTTGATTCTTCCTGGATGTATTTTGATATCTTTTTTAAAGGACTCAACTTTCCGAAGATAAAGGGGGATTAAAAACTGGTTTACCTGTAGGGGTGGCATTGATTGGGGAAAGGGGATTACCTTGAAGTTTAACTATATATGAATATTAAAAAAATAAAAATAAAAATAAAAAAGAATAAACTAAACTAAACTAATATTTAAAAAATGTAAAAAATAGAAAAGCAAAAGAAAAACACAAGTATACATGTCAAAAAGTTCAGGTTAAACGGTTTTGGAATTTGATGTGCTGTACATCTCACTGTGATGGTAAATAGGTCAAAAAATTATCTATAAAAAAAAAAAAAGAACCAGAATAGTGGGAACGATTTAAAAATAAAAGCTGTATCTATGAATTAGTGGTGGTTGTTCTCTTGTGTTTTTATTGTGGTTGTTGCTGTTGTTGTTGTTGATTTTCTGAGGGAGGGGCCTACCTCTTGGGTTTTCAGGCACTGTTTCCTGAGCTAAGTTCTCCTGCCCCCATCAAGGGGTGAGCTCTGAGGAAACCGGTTTTTCGGCTTTTGTTCTCTGGAGGATTTTTTGTTTGTTTGTTTATTTCTTTCTTTCTTTTTTTTTTTTTTTTTTTTTTTTTTTTTTTTTTTTTTTTTTTTTTTGTCTGTTTTCTCTGACCTTGGCAGCTTTTGATGGTTTTTGGAGGTTTAGAGGAAAGCAAACTGTCCCCAGACCTCCCTCTCCAAGAGAAGCCTCAGTCTATTCCCCTCTGGGTGCTCATAAATTCCACATCTGCTGCTGGCAGAGCCTGTTCCCAGTCTCAGTCTCTGGGGACACAGGAACTCCTGCTTGTACCCAAAACCATGATAGCAGGTGCTGTTTGGGCAGCTCCAGACCACCAGAGACGTTCCAAGCAGTGATAGCGCAGCGCTGAGATTTTCCCGCTGGCCTGGGCTGGAAGAGCTCAGACTCTCTGGTCCGAGAGAGTGAGAGATGGCCAGCTTGCACCTGCATGCACCTCTCTCAGGGAAAGGTGAGGGGCATGACTCAGACTCTGGTAGTGGGGTGCGCAGGGAACAAAATGCTGTGGTTCTGTGGCTGGCGCCTGCATGCACCTCTCTCCAGGAGGGGTGAGGGGTGCGACTCAGACTCTGGTAGCGCTGCATGCGGAGTGTGCAAAAGGCTGCATTTCTGTCAGCTGGCGAGGCTTCCTGCCCTTCAGGGGAGCACCACCCAGATGCTCTCAGGTGTGCTGGCAGCCCAGGGACCAAGACCTGGTTTCTTGGCCAAACTGTCTCTGTCTCAGTGCCAGGAGTGGCTTCCCTGGGTCCAGGAACTCAAGCCCCTGTCCCCAACTGCCCCGATTCCCACAATCTCCCCCACAATCCCTTACTCTCTTTGAGTGCCCCCAACCAGACTCCAAGTCAATGCTGGCCAATCCCAGGACACTCTTGCATTGGTGTATCACTTTCCAATGGGTCGCTTGTGGTGGTTCCCTCCCCGTTTTGTTTATCTTCTGATATCATTCCCATGTTTCCACTCTGCTTTACCTGCCCACTGGCATCTTCTGCCCCTGTAGAGATACAGAAGTCTATATTCTAATCTCAGGTTGATTTCATTGATGATCAGAGTTATTTGGTAGGTAATCAGCTCACTTTAGGGTACAGGCTGAAACAGCACCCCCTCCTACTTCCCCGCCATCTTGTCTCTCTCCGGAAAAGAAGATATTAAGCTCCCGGTAATGTCCTAAAACCATTATACTTCATAGATACAACTTTTCTTTTTAATTTGTTCCCACTACTCTCACTAAAAGTCCCCACTACTCTTTTTATTTTTTTTTAATTTTAACTTATCTAACATACATCGAGAGGATCAATTCCATACTAACTTTTTAACTTGAACTTTTCTGATACATATAACTCTGTTTTTCTTTTGCTTTTCTATTTTTTTAAAAATATTCATATAGAGAGATAAACTTCAAGGCAATCCTCTGTCCCCAATCAGTACTACCACTTACACCAGTTTTAATACCCCTTTATCTCAGAAAAGTTGAGTCCTTTAACAAACATATCAAGATATACCCAGGAAGAATCAAAATAACCTTCACCTCACCCACACTGAGGATATATAACCACATTCCCATCTTTTTATTCTGTCAGTGTTTCTGTGTAATATTTTTTTTTGTACTGGTAGTATATAAATCTTATACTCAGGTTCATTATGGTTGCATTCTTCTTTTCTTGTCATTTACTATTATTGGTCATTTTGTCTGTTTCTGTTTGTATACCTTATAAATCTTACCTTTGGGGCTCATTCTGCCTGGGTATTCTCTCTTTTTTGTCCATTTCTCTCTCTTTCTCTTTTTTTTTTTCTTTTTTCTATCTTTTTAGTGGGGACTCCTGATTGCTCAGAAGTGTTCCAGGGTGCACCTTGCCTGGATCATGGTTGATACATTCAGCTACACATCCCCTCAGCTGTCTCTTAGCAAAATGATTAGGAGGAGGAATGCGCAAAAGAGGAAAAATTCAGAGACTGTGACCTCTCCATCAGAGCTATTGGATATGGACATAAACAGTATGTCAGAAAGGGAATTCAGGCTAACAATTATCCAGGCAATGGCTAGGTTGGAGAAAGTCTAATGACAACACAGAATCAATTAGGGTAGAAATGAAAGCCACCAGGGAAGAAGTTAAAAATGATACCAATGAGTTCCAATCTAGTCTAAATTCTCTAGCAGTTAGGGTGACTGAGGCAGAAGATAGAATTAGTCATCTCAATGACAAACTGATAGAGAAAAAGGATCAGGAGGAGGCCTGAAACAAACAGCCAAGAAGGCATGAAAACAGAATTAGGGAAATAAATGATGCCATGAAACATTCCAACATCAGAATTGTTGGAATCCCTGAGAGGGAGGAGAAAGAAAGAAGTCTAGAGGATATGGTTGAACAAATTCTCCATGATTTTTTTTCAATGTGGTGAATGGAACCAGCATTCATGTCCTATAGGCAGAAAGGTATCCCCCCTAGATCATAGAATCTATAAGGACCTTGAGACACCTGATTGTGAAAATGATGAATCATAATTTTAGACAAGAGCTCTTGAAAGAGCTAAGGAGAAAACAGTTCTTAAGTACAGAGGAAGGCCCATCAGAATAACATCAGATATGTCCACAGAGACATGGCAAGCCAGAAAGGGCTGGCAAAATGTATTCAGGGCACTTAATGAGAAAACATGCAGCCAAGAATACTTTATCCAGCAAGACGAATATTCAAAATGGATGGAGAGATAAAGAACGTCCAAGACCAGCAAGGTTTGAAAGAGTATGTGACCACCACACTGGGACTTCCAGAAATATTAAGGGGGGTTCTATAAAGGAGAAAGAACCCAAGAGTGCCATGGAACAGAAATTTACAGAGACAATCTACAGAAACAAGGACTTCACAGGTAATGCGCTGTCAATAAAAACATATCTCTCAATAATCACTCTCAAGGTGCATGGCCTATCGCTCCCATAAAACAGCACAGTGTTTCAGATTGAATAAATGAGAGGATCTATCTATATGTTGTCTAGAAGAGACCAATTTTGAACCTAAATTCCATTTCAGCCATTCAGACTGAAACTGGAGGGGTGGAGAAGCATCTTTCTTGCCAATGGGGCTCAAAGGAAGGCTGAGGTAGAGATTCTAATATCAGATAAATTAGATTTTAAACTTAAGATTCTAGTCAGAGATAAAGAAGGACACTACATCATTCTTAAAGGGTCTATCCACCAAGAATATCTAGCAATTGTAAATATTTATGCCCCCAATACAGAAGCAACCAACTAGATAAGACAACCATTAAGCAATATAAAGAGTTATATTGATATAAATACATGAATAGTGGGGGATCTTAACATGCCACTCTCAGTAGTAGATAGATCATCCAAGCAAAAAATCAAGAAAAAAAGAAGAAAATTGAGTGACACATTTGACCAGATGGACCTCATAGATATATAGAGAATATTCCACCCTAAAACAACAGAATACTTATTATTCTCAAGCACACATGGAACTTCCTCCAGAATAGACCAGATACTGGGTCAGATATCAGGACTCATTAGATACCAAAAGATGGAGATTATTCTCTTCATATTTTCAGAACACAATGTTTTGAAACTGGAATTCAACCACAAGAAAAAGTTCAGAAGGAATTCAGACACTGGGAAGCTAAAGACCACCTTGCTTAAGAATGGTTGGATCAACCAGGAAATCAAAGAAGAACTTCAACAATTGATGGAAACCAGTGAGAATGAAGACACCAGTCCAAAACCTATGGGATACAGCAAAGGCAGTCATAAGGTGGAAATACATAGCCATCCAAGTCTCCCTGAAAAAAATTGAAAAATCCAGAATACACCAGCTCTCTGTACATCTTAAAGACCAGAACATTAACAACAAAATAAGCCAACCCCACACACAAGGGAAATAATCAAGATTAGAACAGAGATCAATGAGATAGAAACTAGAGATACAGGAGAAGCATCAACAAAACTAGAAGCTGTTTTTTGAAAGAATCAATAGGATGGATAAACTATTGGCCAAACTAATCCAAAAGAAAAGAGAGAGGACCCAAATTAATACAATTATGAATGAAAAGGGAGAGATCATGACTAACACCAAGGAAATAGAAGCAATCATCAAACTTATCATCAACATTTATATGCCAATAAGTTAAGCAACCTAGATGAAATGGATGCATTCCTGGGAAACTATAAACTTCCAAAACTGAATCAGGAAGAAATTGACAACCTGAATAGACCAATATCTAGTAATGAGATTGAGCCAAAAAACTACAGCCCAGGACTTGAAAGATTCACTGTGGAATTCTACCAAACATTCAAAGAAGAAATAATACCTATTACTGAAGTGGATTTAAAAAATTGAAGCAGAAGGAAAACTTCCAAATGCTTTTTATGAAGCCAGCATTACCCTGATTCCCAAACCAGGCAAGGAACACACCAAAAAGGAGAATTTCAGACCTATATCCCTGATGAATATGGATGCTAAGATTCTCAGCAAGATTCTAGCCAAAAGGATCCAACAGTACATTAAAAGTATTATCCACCATATACAGTTTGGATTTATCCATGGGACACAAGGGTGGTTCAACATTGCAAAACAATCAATGTGATAGAACCAATGAATTAGAGAATAGAGAAAAACCACATGATCATCTCGATTGATACAGATAAAGCATTTGACAAGATAAAACATCCATTCCTGATTAAAGTTTTCATAGTATAAGGATAGAGGGAACATTCCTCAACTTCATAAAATCTATCTATGAAAAACCCACAACAAATACCATTCGCAATGGGAAAAAGCTCACAGCCTTCTCATTGAGATCAGGAACATGGCAAGGATGCCCACTCTTGCCACTTTTGTTCAACATAGTACTAGAAGTCCTAGCAACAACAACAAGACAACAAAAAGAAATAAAAGATATTCAAATTGGCAAAGAAGAAATCAAACTCTCTCTCTTTGCACATGACATGATGCTTTATATGGAAAACCCAAAAGAAACCCCACCTGGCAGATACTAGAACTCGTATAGCAATTCAGTAATGTGGCAGGATACAAAATCAATGTCCGGAAATAAGCTGCTTTCTTATACACTAACAATGAAAATATAGAAAAGGAAATTAGTGAATCGATCCCATTTACTATAGCACCAAGAACCCTAAGATCCCTGGGAATAAACCTAAGCAAAGAGGTAGAGGATCTGTACGTGACACATTACAGAATACTCATGAAAGAAATGGAGGAAGACCCAAAATGTTGGAAAAGCATTCCATACTCATGGATCAGAAGATTAAACATTGTTAAAATGCCTATACTACCTAGAGAAATCTTTACTTTCAATACCATCCCGATCAAAATTCCACCAGCATTTTTCAAAGTGCTAAAACAAACAATCCTAAAATTTATGTGGAGCCAGAAAAGACCCCGAATTGTTAAGGGAATGTTGAAAAAGAAAAACAAGCGTGGGGGGGGCGCATCACATTGCCTGATTTCAAGCTTTACTACAAATCTGTGATCACCAAGACAGCATGGTACTGGCATAAAAACAGACACATAGACCAATGCAATGGAGTAGAGAGCCAGATGTGAACCCTCAACTCTATGGTTAACTTCATCAAAACAGGAATAAATATTTAGTGGAAAAAAGACAATCTCTTCAATAAATGGTGCTGGGAAAATTGGACAGCTATGTATAGAGAATGAAACTCGACCATTCTCTTACACCATACACAAAGATAAACTTGAAATGTATGAAAAACCTCAACATGAGACAGGAATCTATCAAAATCCTAAATGGAGAACATAGGCAGTAACCTCTTCATCAGCCACAGCAAATTC
Source organism: Taxidea taxus jeffersonii (assembly GCA_003697995.1). Lineage (NCBI taxonomy): Eukaryota > Metazoa > Chordata > Mammalia > Carnivora > Mustelidae > Taxidea > Taxidea taxus. Next base: position 74,407 of record RCUC01133196.1, on the reverse strand, counting down.
TTTCAAGACACATCTCTAAAGGCAAAGGAAACAAAAGGGAAAATGAACTGTTGGGACCTTATCAAGATCCAAAGTTTCTTCACAGCAAAAGAAACAGTCAACAAAACAAAGAGGCAACCCACGGAATGGGAGAAGATATTTACAAATGATATTACAGACAAAGGGCTGATATCCAAGATCTATAAAAAATTTTCTCAAACTAAACACTCAATATAAAAAAAAAAGATAGTCATGTCAGAAACTTGGCAGAAGACATGAACAACACTTCTCCAAAGAAGACATACAAATGGCTAACAGCAATCATCAAACATGAAAAAATGTCTTCATCACTAGCCATCAGGGAGATTCAAATAAAAACCACATTGAAATAACACCTTACACCAGTTAGAATGGCCATAATTAACAAGACAGTAAACAACGTGTGTTGGAGAAGATGTGGAGAAAAGGGAACCCTCTTACACTGCTGGTGGGAATGCAAGTTGGTGCAGCCACTTTGGAAAACAGTGTGGAGATTCTTTGAGAAATTAAAAATAGAATTCCCTATGACCCTGCAATTGCACTACTGGGTATTTACCCCAAAGACACAGATGTAGTGAAAAAAAGGGCCATCTGTACCCCAATGTTCATAGCAACAATGGCCACAGCCGCCAAACTGGAAAGAACCAAGAAGCCTTCAACAGATGAATAGATATAGAAGATCAGGTCCATATATACCTTCAAGTATTATGCCTCCATTAGAAAGGATGGATACCCAACTTTTGTATCAACATGGATGGGCCTGGAGGAGATTATTCTTAGTGAAATAAGTCAAGAAGAGAGAGTCCATTATCATATGGTTTCACTTCCTTGTGGAGTATACGGGATAACATGGAGACTTTAGGAGAAGGAAAGGAAAAGTGAACTGGGGGAACTCTGAGGGGGAGAGGAACCATGAGAGTTGTGGTTTCTGAGAAAAAAACTGAATGTTTGGTGGGACATGGAGCGGAGGGATAGGGGAGCCTGGTGATAGGTATTCTGGACGTCACATATTACATGGAGTACTTGGTGTGGTGGATGAAAAATGAATATTGGAATACTGAAAAATAAAATAAAATTAAAAAAAAAGAAAAAAATAAAATCTTACATATGATCCCAAAATCCCACTTCTTGGTATACATCCAGAAAAGGGGAATGCAGAATTTGGAAAAGATATTTACGCACACCCATTTTCATTGCAACTCTATTCACAATAGCCAATATGAAAACACCCCAAGTGTTTGTCAAAAGTTAAATGGATAGGGATGCCTGGGTGGCTCAGAGGGTTAAGCCTCTGCCTTCAGCTCAGGTCATGATCTCAGGGTCCTGGGATCGAGTCCCACATCGGGTTCTCTGCTCAGCGGGGAGCCTGCTTCCCCACTTCCCTCTCTGCCTGCATCTCTGCCTACTTGTGATCTCACTTTGTGTCAAATAAATAAATAAAATCTTTAAAAAAAAGTTAAATGGATAAAGAAAATGCGTTATATACATAAATTGATATATTATTCAGCTTTAAGAAGAAAATTAAATCACAAGCTAAATGGATGAATCTTGAGGGCATCATGCTATATAAAATAAACTTCTCACAAAAAGTGATATCCAGGAGGGAGTCAAATTGGAAGAGAAGTAGCAAGCTGAGACAACATCAGGCAGCAGGAGATCAGCTAGATAGCCTATCAAACCATTCCAAACACCTACAAATCCAACAGGAGATTGAAGAGAAGAAGAACAATTCTAGAAACAGAAAATCGACCACTTTCTAAAAGGTAGGACCAGCTGAGAAGTGAATCCAATAGGACAGGAAGATAGACCCTGGGGGGAGGGGCCAGCTCCCAGCAAGCAGCAGAACAATGGAGTACAAAATCAGGACACTTATTAGTCTGCTTCTCAAAGGGACATCGCTCCAGAAGCTAAACTGGGATGAAGACCTCACGGGGACAGCATGGACTCAGGTCAAGCGAAGTCACAGAAGGATCGGGGGTGTCTGAGTGTTGCAGAGCTCACAGTTATTAGAATGGGGAAGCCGGCTGCAGAGACAGAGCCAAGGAGTGAGCTCTCAACTCGGGGTTTCCTAGAGCCGTGGTCTGTGACACGGGCCAGTGCTCTGTGCGAGGGGTCCCCACAAGATCCGGGGAGACTCTGACCTGGGAGAACTCAGGGAACTACGGGGTTCGGAGACTCCAGGTGGGACTCTGCCAGAGACAGAGATGCTTGGTCACAGCACTGAGGCTTTTTTTAAAATTTAATTTTATTTCTTCAGTGTTCCAAGGTTCATTGTTTATGCACCACACCCAGTGCTGTAGCTGTTGTTTCTATTATCATATATGTATATGTGTATATATATTATATTTACAAGTATATATTATATATTTATCTTAATTAATTTTAAATAAAGCATAACTATATATTATATATAATCATGCATATGTTATATATAAGTAAATATGTTAAATAATTTTAATTAATTAAATATATTAAATATATATCATATTTCATAAATATATTTTATAACTATGTATTATTTAGATAGAAATAAACAATTAGCTATAAAATAAAATAACATAAAATATGTATGAAGAAATTGAAACTTATGATACACAGTAATTCTGTCAAATTAATTTCAAAAGAGAAATCTAGCTGAATTTTGCAATGAATTTCATCACTTTTTTTTCCTTTTAATACTTTAATTTAAATTCCAGTTAGTTAATATACAGTGTAATATTTGAGTATAGAATTTAGTGATTCATCATTTATATAAACACTCATCACAAGGGTCCTTCTTAATACCCATCACCTATTTAACCCATCACCCCATCAACCTCCCCTCCAGCTACTCTTAGCTTGTTCTCTATAGTTAAAAGACTTTTTTATGTCTTGCTTTTCTTTTCCCCCCAATGTTCATCTATTATGTTTCTTAAATTCCACATATGCATTTCATCATTTTTTAATTTAAATGACTGTATAACTTTGATGATAGTGATGATGATGATGATTTGGCCAATATATAGCACATCATTAGTATTTCATCATTTTAATTACTCTTTCTGACAAAAGCTTGTCTCTTAACAACAAACTCTTTAATCTTCTCTCCTTATCAAAATCTAAGCAAGTCATGGCAGAATCCAATCCTTATTGTATTTTTAAATCATCATCCCTTTCCAAGACCACTTATGTACATTTTACTTTTCCTTGTAAATGATTCTCTCTTATTTTAATGAATCACAACTTTCTGAAAGGGGAAAGGATATTTCAGTTTTCAAATACCTAAAATCCCTTAAAGTTAAGCAGTGTTGGCATCCAAAAAGTCAGCACTAGAATATATATATAAGAAAGCTTCTTTAGCAAAAGATGTCAAGAGGCCACTCCTCTTAATTGGTTATTGTAGACACTGATATGAGCAACTTTGATGTTGCCAGAATAGAAGGTGTTTTAGGATGCTGCTGCTTAACGGGGATGTAGATTCAGCCTGTTGAGATCCATCATTTTTATGTGGATAGGTCACACTAATCTCTTAAGGTTTAGTAATTTGTTTATAAATTTTGAGCTCCAGAAAATCTGCAGTAATATTATGAACTCTGCACAGTTATACTTATAAAATTTACTCTGTTATCCATCCTACAATATGAAAACTAACACAAATGCTAGCCAAATCAGATTGAAACTCTTATACTAGCATGTGAATTTAATCAAATAAATGATTTAGCTGTTACTACTTCATTTTGTACATAAAGTACTGATTAATCTTTTCAGTATCTTAGGAAATATTTAACATTTTAATACTATGTGAGAGTGAAAAGTGTCAGAAAAATATAGAAGGGAAAATTATAGACACCCTCTCAAATATTCTATGATTATGAGAAAAAAGAGAGGATATACTTCTTTTTTTCTAATAGAATTGCAGAAGAGATGACTTTTTGATTTAAAGATACCACAATTTCAGCATTCTAAATGGAATACTATGCAAACAGAAGAAAAAACATTTTTTTAATATTCCCATGCCATACTGAAGATGAACAAGAACATATTTATGTTTCAACATATTAAATTTTCATATTGTCACACTAGTCAATATTAAGTTCTCATTATACTATTTAATAACAGTGTAGATATTTTATTTGCAAGATACATTGCAAAGTTTCACTGAACTTTGTATCCATAGTAAATTTTGTTAGAGATTTTCCTTTAGAATCTTGTTTGTATGTGTAAAAAACACTTCAGTTAGTTGCAAATAATCTTACCTGTGCAGTATGAAAAAAAAAAATAGGATTTTCAATTAAACAAATAACTCTATATTATCACATCTTAGGAAAATATAAATACTTCCATTCACTTTATTTGACACATTTAGTTAATTTTTCCATTAAATAATCTAACACCTGTGAGCACTCTAACTAGTCAATAAGAGTATAATGGCTGTTTTTACCTAAAAATAAAGGGCATAGTTATCTGTGATATACCTTGAAAAGTTAATAGCATTCAGTATTTAAGAATATTATGAATATTTAAGAATATATGTAACCACAAGTAGAAACATCATAATAAAATGGATTTTTTTTAAAGATTTTATTTATTTATTTGTTAGAGAGAGCGAGCACAGGCAGACAGAGAGGCAGGCAGAGGCAGAGGGAGAGGCAGGCTCCCTGCCGAGCAAGGAGCCTGATGTGGGACTTGATCCCAGGACGCTGGGATCATGACCTGAGCTGAAGGCAGCCGCTTAACCAACTGAGCCACCCAGGCGTCCCAATAAAATGGATTTTAACTTGGAAATTCATGAAATTTATAATTACTCCCTAAATTACTCTCTAAAATCACATACACTTATATTGTATTAGGTAAGCTAAAATTTAGTAAAAATTATTATATTTTATGCTACATATATGTTTATTTAATCAAAATAACCAATAATGAGCATCTGTTACAAAAAATCCCATTACATAGTTGTTTAAATATATAACTGGAGTGGAAATAACAGAAATGTCCATAGATGGAATGAGTTAATAAATAAAATATAGTATATGTATACAAAGGATTATTATTCAACCTTAAAATGGCAGAATATTCTGACATATGTTGCAGTATGGATGAATGTTGGGAATATTTTCTCGTATAACAAGCCAATCACACACACACAGACGCACACACACACACTACTGCATGACTCCACTTATCATTTGTACCTATATTAATCAAATATGCAAAGACAGAAAATAGAATGGTGTTTGTCAGGGGCTGGGAGAAACTTCCTGGGATAGGAAGTTATTATATAATGGATACAAGAATTTCAGTTTGAGAATATGAAAAGTGTGCTAGTGATTAATATTGTAATGACTGTACACAATCTAAAACTACTTAATGCCACTGTACTGTCACTACACTAAAAAATAGATAAGACAGTAACAAAAACATAGGAAACTTGTCCAACACCCTATAGTTACTAAGTTACCTATTGATTTTTTAATAGATTTTAAGTTCTGTCAATCCTCAACAATAGGGGGATGGAAAGAATGAAAAATAAGGAGCCCTTGGGTCAAAGAAATAATGTAGGAGGGTTTTGAGGTTTCAAGAAAGTGATACTAAACTCTATAATAAGAGATAATATTTAGGAAATAGGGGTACAGACTATGTTAGAGTTATGAGGATGTGCAGATAACAGATTTTTGGCAAATGCAAAACACATTTGGCAAGAAGTAAGTGTATTCTCATCATGTCTAATTTTGAAATAAAAACTAAAACTGTCAAGTAGAAAACTATCACTGCAGTAACAATGCTCAAGCAATGGAGTTAGGGATTGAGTAAGCCTTTTGCACAGCATTTCTCCAACCTGTATGACATTCAGTTAAGGGATTTCTCTGTAAAGTGGAGGTAAAGGGAATGACCATGAAAGAGGAGGACTCCCTCTTCTATGTAACTGCATTGAAATATACACCATATCTTTGAGAAAAGAATGAATATCCCCATGTCTGCAGCTATGATTATGTTGATTCGATAAGCTAGAACACATCAGAGATGAAAATGCCCTTAAAGATTTAGATTCTCTTTGGACTGAAAAAGAAATTAATGTACCTCTCTGAGTGAATAAAAAAAATAAGAATTTTTTGTTATCTCTACTATACTCAGTAGCATTGTATTTCTGTGAATTTGAGGGGAAACTATCTAATTACACAAAGTGTCCTTTTAATTAAATAACTCATACAACAAATCAGTAATGTTGCAGGATACAAAATCAATGTACAGAAATCAGTTGCTTTCTTATACACTAGCAATGAAAATACAGAAAGGGAAATTAGAGAATAGACACCATTTATGATAGCACCAAGAACCATAAGATACCTGGGAATAAACCTAACCAAAGAGGTAAAGGATCTGTACTTGAGGAATTACAGAACACTCATGAAAGAAATTGAAGAAGACACAGAAAGATGGAAGACCATTCCATCCTCTTGGATCAGAAGAATAAACATTGTTAAAATGTCTATGCTGCCTGGAGAAATCTACACTTTCAGTGCCATTCCGATCAAAATTCCACTGGCATTTTTCAAAGAAGCTAGAACAAACAATCACAAAATTTGTATGGAACAAGAAGAGACCCCAAATTGCTAAAGAATAAAAAAAAACAAAACTGTGGGCATCACGTTGCCTGATTTTCAAGCTTTACTACAAAGCTGTGATCACCAAGACAGCATGGTATGGGCACAAAAGCAGACACATAGACCAATGCAACAGAGTAGAGAGCTGGATATGGACCCTCAACTCTATGGTTAAATAATCTTCATCAAAACATAAAAATACATACAGTGGGAAAAGACAGTCTCTTCAATAAATGGTGCTAGGAAAATTAGCTGTTTGTAGAAGAATGAAACTCGACCATCCTCTTACATCATACACAAAGATTAACTCAGAGTGGATAAAAGTCCTTAATGTGAGGCAGGAATCCATCAGAATCCTAGAGGAGAACATAGGCAGTAACCTCTTTGACATCAGCCACAGCAACTTCTTTTAAGATATGTCTGCAAAGGCAAAGGAAACACTAGCAAAATTGAAGTTTGGGACTTCATCGAGATCCAAAGCTTCTGCATAGCAAAGCAAACAGTCAACAAAACAAAGAGGAAACACACAGAATTGGAGAAGATATTCACAAATGACACTACAGAACAAAGGGCTGATATCCAACATCTATAAAGAACTCCTCAAACTCAACACACACAAAACAGATAATCATGTCAAAAACTGGGCAGAAGACATGAACAGACACTTTGAAGAAGACATACAAATGGCTAACAAACACATGAAAAAATGTTCATCATCATGAGCCTTCAGAGAGATTCAAATTGAAACCACATTGAGATACCACCTTACACCAGTTAGAATGGCCAAAATTAACAAGACAGCAAAAAACATGTGTTGGAGCAGATTTGGAGAAAGGGAACTCTCTTCCACTATTGGTGGGAATGCAAGTTGGTGCAGCCACTTTGGAAAACAGTGTGGAGATTCCTTAAAAATTAAAAATAGAGGTTCCCTATGGCCCTGCAATTGCACTACTGGGTATTTACCCCAAAGATACAGATGTAGTGAAAAGAAGGGCCATCTGTACCCCAATGTCCATAGCAGCAATGGCCACGGTCACCGAACTGTGGAAAGAACCAAGATGCCCTTTAACAGAGGAATGGATAAAGAAAATATGGTCCATATATACAATGGAGTATTATGCCTCCATCAGAAAGGATGAATACCTACCTTTTGTATCGACATGGATGGGACTGTAAGAGATTATGCTAAGTTATATAAGCCAAGCAGGGAGAGTCAATTTTCATATATTTTAGCTTATTTATGGAGCATAAATAATAACACAGAGGACATGGGAAGATGGAGAGGAAAAGGGAGTTTGGGGAAATTGGAGAGGGAGATGATCCATGAGAGACTGGACCCTGAGATATTAACTGAGGGTTTTGGAGGGGATGGAGGTGGGTGGTTGTGTGAGCCTGGTGGGGGTATTATGGAGGGCATGTATGCATGGAGCACTGGGTGTGTTGCAGAAACCATTAACTCTGGAACACTGAAAAGAAATAAAAAAAATAAAAACTCCTCATTTACTATTACAGTGCTACATGATTGAAATAGTCTAAGGTCATTACTGTTTTCAGTGTATAACTTAGTAAAGTTAAGTAAATTGTTAACAATTCCAAATTAAATTATGCTTCCTTTTGAAGTCTCAGTATTTTATCTTAGTTTAATTTATTATTTTTAGTATTATTATGAAAATTGTTTTTACTGCACAGATTCCCACAAAGAGTCTCAGACTCCCAGGTGTCCCCAGATCACACTCTGAGAATGTCCCTTGTAGTTGATAGATAACAGAAATTTTATGTTCTTAAGAAGCTTGCAGATTTTATCGTTATGTGAAGACATGCCTATATTATGATGTAGCTGTTAAACTAGTTTCTACTTTTGTGTGGAGAAAAATGATTGTTTAGGAATTCTTTATTTTCCTTATGGAAGCTAAGTACAAGCTAAATTCAAAAGTAGTATGTTTCATCAGTTTCCTTTTTGATACACGGCATTATTTTGTCTACCAAAAGTTAACAAATAACATACTGTGAATAATCTAAAGAAATTTGCCACCTATTACAGGAGGGGAGGTGGATGAGGGATGGGTTAAATGGGTGACGGACATTAAAGAGGGCACATGCTGTGATGAGCACCAGATGTGATGAATAATTAAGTTCTACACCTAAAACTAATATTACACTGTAGGTTAACTTCTGAAATATAAATTAAAATTTGGAGTAAATTAATTAATTTTTAAGAAAATAAGTTTACCATCTAACAAGACAGAGAGCTGTAAACATCTAACAGTGTAGAATAAGGTAAATGTTAAATAATGGAAGTATTAATAAGCTGTGGAATATAATGAAGCAAAACAAAAAATTTGCCAATACTCTTAAACCCTTGGTTTATTCTTTTGTTTGTTTGTTTTATTTGTTTGTTTGTTGTTTAAAACAAGAACTGGGACTGTTTCTAGACTGGTTCTTGTGACAATTTATTTGTTTTCTTTTTTTTTGGTAAACAAAAAGATAATTATTTAATGTGCATTCTCTCTATATATATCTATATCTATCTATCTATCTATCTATCTATCTATATATATATACATATAATCTCCCCTATATTTAACAGTAACATTTTGCTTTTTTGTTAAAATATTTTTTTAATTTTCAGTAAAGACTTATTTTAGAGTGAGAGCATGAGCAGAGTGGAATAGACGGGGGAAGAGGGAGAAAATAGCAAGCAGACTCCATGCTGTGCACAGTGCTGGATACAGGTCTTGTCTCACAACCCCAAGATCATGATGGGCAAAAACCAAGATTTGGATGCTTAACTTGTTTTTATTTATTTATTTATTTATTTATTTATTTATTTGACACACAGAGAGAGATAGTGAGAGAAAGAACACAAGCAAGGGCAGTATGAGAGGAGAAGCAGGCTTCTGAATGAATAGGGAACCTGATTTGGGGCTCAATCCCAGCATGGGATCATGACCTGAGCTGAAGACAAATACTTAATGGCTGAGCCACTCAGGCTTCCCTTGAATGCCTAACTTATTGAGCCAGTCTGGAGTCCCATCAATCAATCAATCAATCATTTATTTATTTATTTATTTTTCCCAGGTAGCATGTTCTATGGTTTATTTATTTTTTTAAATTATGTTCATTTAGCCAACATAGTACATCATTAATTTTTGATGTAGTGTTCAATGATTCACTAGTTACCCAGAACACCAAATTCTCATCACAACACATGCTCTACCCAATATGCACCACCTGGCCACCCAATTCCCCAAAACGCCTCCCCTCTGAAACCCTCAGTTTTTACCCCAGAGTCAATAGTTTCTCATGGTTTGTCTCCCTCTCTGATGTCTTCCCATTCAGCTTTCCCTCACTTCATCTGTGCCCTCTCTTCTATTCCTTATGTTGCATATATGAGTGAAACTATATGATAATTGTTTTCCTCTGCTTTGCCTATTTCATTTAGCATAACCCCCTCCAGTTGCATCCATGTTGATGCAAATGGTGGGTATTCATCGTTTCTGATGGCTAATATTCATTGTATATTTGGACCATATATTTTTCTTTATCCATTCATCTGTTGAAGGGGGTCTTAGCTCCTCTCACAGATTGGCTATTGTGGACATTGCTGCTATGAGCTTTGGGGTGACTGTGCCACCTTTTTTTTTTTTTTTTTACTACATTTTTATCTTTAGGATAGATACCTAGTAGTTTAACTGCTAGGTCATAGGGTTGCTCTATTTTTAATGTCTTGAGGAACGTCCATACCATTTTCCAGAGTGGCTCTACCAGTTTAGATTGCCACCAGTAGTGTAAGAAGCTTCCAATTTCTCCAAATCCTGGCCAAAATTTGTTGTTTCTTCCCTTGTTAATTTTTACCATTCTAACTGGTATAAGGTGGTATCTCATTGTGGTTTTGATTTGAATTTCCCTGACAGCAAGTGATGTTTAACATTTTATCAGGTCTTTGTTAGCCATTTGTATATCTTCTTTGGAGAAGTGTCTGTTTAGGTCTTCTGCCCATTTGTTGACTGGATTGTTTGTTTTTTGGGTGTTGAGCTTGAGAAGGTCTTTATTGATCTTGGATATCAGCCCTTTATCTGTAATGTCATTTGCAAGTATCTTCTCCCATTCTGTGAATTGCCTTTTAGTTTTGTTAACTGTTTCCTTTGCTGGGAAAAAGCCTTTTATCTTCAGGAAGTTTCAAAAGTTCATTTTTGGTTTTTGTTTCCCTTGACTTTGGAGACATGTCTTGAAAGAAGTTGTTATGTCCGGTGTCAAAGTTGTTACTACGTACTCCGATAGGATTTTCATGGATTCCTGTCTTGAATTGAGGTCTTTTATTCATTTAGAGTTTACCTTTATGTATAATATAAAAGAATGGTCCAGTTTCACTTTTATGTATGCAGCTGACCAATTTTCCCAGCACCATTTATTGAAAAGACTGTCTTTTTTCCACTGGATATTTTTTTTCCCCTGATTTGTCAAAGATGAGCTGATTAGAGAATTAGATTCCATTTCTGGAGTCTCAATTCTGTTCCATTGATTTATGTGTCTATTTTTGTGCCAATAACATGTTACCTTGGTGATCACAGATTTGTAATAGAGCTTGAAGTCAGGCATCGCGATGCCACTACCTTTGATTTTCTTTATCAACATTCCCCTGGCTATTCAGGAGCTTTTCTCATTCCACACAACTTTTAGGTCTGTTTTATTCCAGCTCTTTGAAAAAAAAAAGTTGATGGAATTTTGGTAGGGATTGCATTGAATGTGTAGATGCTCTGAGAATAATAGATATTTTCATAATGTCTATTCCTCCAGTCCATGATTATGGAAAGTTTTTCCAACTCTTTGTGTCTTCCTCAATTTCTTTGATAAATGTTCTCTAGTTCCTAGAGTATAGATTATTTACCTCTTTGGTTAGATTTATTCCCAGGTATCTTATGGTTGTTGGTGCAATTTTAAATGAGATCAATACCTTAATTTCTCTTTCTTTGGCCATATTGTTATTGTATAGAAATGCAATTGATTTCTGTGTTTTGATTTTGTATCCTACCACGTTGCTGAATTATTGTAATAGTTCTAACAATTGTTTATGGATACTGTTGCGTTTTCCACATAAAGTGTCATTCCATCTCTGAAGATGTTTGACTTATTCTTTGCCAATTTGAATGCCTTTTATTTCTTTCTATTGTCTTATTGCTAGTACTATTTTGAAAAATGATGGTGAGAGAGGGCATCCCTGTCATGTTCCTGACCTTAAAGGAATAGCTCTCAACTTTTCCCCCATTGAGAATGATATTCGCTCTGGGCTTTTCATAGGTAGCTTTTATGAAACTGGGGAATGTTTCCTCTAACCCTACATTCTAAAGAGTTTTAATCAGGAAAGTATGCTGTATTTTGTCAAATTCTATTTCTGCATCAATTAAGAGGATCATATGGTTCTTGTCTTTTCTTTTATTAATGTGCTGTATTGTGTTGATTGATTCACAAATGTTGAACCACCCTTGCATCCCATGAATAAATCCAACATGGTCCTGATGGATAGTCCTTTTAATGTACTGTTGGATCCTATTGGCTAGGATCTTTTCAGTATTTTGGCATCCATGTTCATCAGGGATATTGGTCTGTAATACTCTTGTAGCTGGGGTCTTTGCTTGGTTTGGGGATCAGGGTAATTCTGGCCTCCTAGAACTAGTTTAGAAATTTTCCTTCTGTTTCCATTTTTTGAAACAGCTATAGTAGAAGAGGTATTATTTCTTCTTTAAATGTTTGGTAAAATTCCCCTGGGAAGCCATCTAGCCTTGGACTCTTGTTTTTTGGGAGGTTTTTGATTACTGATTCAACTTTATTACTGACTATTGGTCTATTAAAATTGTCTATTTCTTCCTCTTTCAGTCTTGGTAATTTATGTTTCCAGGAAGGCATCTATTTCTTCCAGGTTGTTTAATTTATTGGCATATAGTTGCTAGTAATAATTTCAAATAATTATTTCTATTTCTTTGGTATTAGTCATGATTTCTCCCCCTTTCATTCATGATGTTATTAATTTGGGTCTTTTTTTCTTTTCTTTTGGATAAGTTTGGCCAGTGGTTCATCGATCTTATTAATTATTTCAAAGAATCACCAGCTACTTTTGTTGATCTCTTCTATTGTTTTTCTGGTTTCTATTTCATTGATCTCTGCTCTAATCTTTACTATTTCTCTTCTCCTGCTTGGTTTAGGTTTTATTTGCTGTTCTTCTCCAGATCTTTAGGTGTAAATTTAGCTTGTGCATTCGGGATTTGTCTAATTTTTTTTTGAGAGAGGCTTGGATTGATATGTATTTCCCTCTTACCACCTTTGCAGTATCCCATAGGTTTTGGACCAATGTGTTTTCATTTTCATCAGCTTCAATGAATTGTTTAAGTTCTTCTTTAATTTCCTAGTTGGCCCAGTCATTCTTTAGCAGGGTGTTCTTTAAATTCCAAGTGTTTGAATTCCTTCCATTTTTTTCTCTTGTGATTGAGTTCCAGTTACAAAGCATTGTGGTCAGATAACCTACAGGAGATAATCTCAATATTTGGATATTGGCTGAGGCCCAATTTGTGACCCAGATGTCGTCTATTCTTGAGAAAGTTCTGTGTGCAAGCAAGAAGAATGAGTATTCTGTTGTTTTAGGGTGGAATGTTCTTTATATATCTACAAAGTCTATCTTGTCCAATGTGTCATTCAAAGCTCTTGTTGTCTTTGTTGATCTTCTTCTTAGATGATCTGTCCATTGCTGAGAGATGAGCATTGAGGTCTCCTTCTGTTAAAGTATTATTATCAATATGATTATTTATTTTCTAACAGTCAGTTTATGTAGTTGGCTGGTCCCAAATTGGGGCATAGATATTTACAATTGTTAGATTGTCCTGTTGGATAGACCTCTTAAGTATGATAGTGTGTCCCTCTACATCTCTTACTACAGCATTTGGATTAAAATCTAATTTGTCTGATATGAGAATTGGTACTCCAACTTTCTTTTTCAGGTCCGCCACCATGATAAACTGATCTCCATTTCCTCACTTTCAATCTGGAGGTGTCCTTAAGTTCAGAATGATTCTCTTGTAGATGGGTCCTGTCTTTTTTTATCCAATCTGAAACCCTTTATTTCATGAGAGCATTTAGGGTATTCATGTTGAGAGTAACTATTGAAAGATATGAATTTACTGCCATCATATTGCCTATAATGTCCCTGTTTTAATAGATTGTATCTGTAAAGTTCTGATCTATATTACTCTTTCTTCTTTTATAGAATCCCCCTTAATATTTCTTGCAAGGCTGTCTTGGTGATCAGATATTATTTCAGTTTCTGCTGTTCCTAGAAGCTCCTTTTCTATCCATTTATTCTGAATGATATATTTGCTAGATAAAATATTCTTGGTTGCATGTTCTCATTTAGTGCCAGGTCTCTTTGGACAGGTCTGACTTTATTCTGCCTGATGTTCCTCTTGCTGTATGTAAGAAATCTTTTCACCCTTGGTTCTATCAGGATAACTTCCTTGGCTCTAAGATTTTAAAGTTTTATTATTATACACCATATGTTGGTCGACTTTTATTGATCCTGGGAGGGGTCCTCTCTGCCTCTTGGACATAAATGCTTGTTTACTTCCCCAAATTAGGTAAGTTCTCGGCTACGGTTTGTTCAAATATACCTTCTTGTCTGTTCTCTCTCTCCCTCCACCCCCTCTGTGATCCCTATAATTCTGACCTTGGAAAGTTTAATGGCATCATTGATCTCTCTAAGTCTGTTCTCATGGGCATCTAGCTGCCTATTTCTATCCTCTTCTGCTCCCTTACTTCATATGAGCATATATTCTGTCTCACTAATTCATTCTTCTGTATCATTTACCCTGGCTGTTAGAGTATACAGTTTAGACTGCATCTCACTCATAGCATTTTTATGTTCAGCCTGATTGGTTCTCATTTCTGCCCTTAGAGATTCCATATTGTCACTAATAGTTTTCTCAATCCTAGCTACTGACTTCATAAGTGTTACCTGAAGACTATCTCTGATATCTTGCTTATATTCATATCCATTAGAGCTGTGGCAGAAGCCATCGTCTCTGCTTCTTTTCTTTGTTTTACAAGTCATTCTGTTGAGGGATCATTGAGAGAATGTACAGAGTCCAAAATATCAACCATAACCCAAACAAGGTGCACCCTAGGAAAATCTGGAGCATTCAGAAGCCATAACCAAAAAAAAAAAAAAAAAAAAAAGCTAAAATGTAACACAAGAATAAAATTAATGAAATTTAAAAATTAAAAAAAAAGAAATTTAAAAAAGGGATGAGGATGAGTTAAAGAGGGTCTATAATTGCTCAGTGTGGACAAAGTCAGGTGTTTCAGTTTTTCCTGGGTGTATTTTGGTCTGTTTGTTAGAGGATGCTACTTCCCAAAATTATAAGGAAAGTAAAATTTGTATATATAAAGGTAATATTGAATAGGGAAAAAAGACTACAATGAAGCATATATCTTTAAAAAGATAGAGGTATAAAAAAGTACAAGTTAAAAAGCTACTGTGAAAGGGATGCCTGGGTGGCTCAGTGGGTTAAAGCCTCTGCCTTCAGCTCAGGTCATGATCTCAGGGTCCTGGGATTGAGCCCCACATCAGGCTCTCTGCTCAGTGGGAAGCCTGCTTCCTCCTCCTCTCTCTTTCTCTCTCTCTCTCTCTCTTCATGCCTCTCGGCCTACTTGTGATCTCTGTCAAATAAATAAATTATTTTTAAAAAGCAACTGTGAAATATAAATTATTATATTAAAAATCTAGTTGAAATGAAAAAACGTTAAAAAGAAAAAAAAACAGAAAAAGCATGAGAAATAATAAAAAGAAAAAGAGATTTGTATTTGAAAAATAAACAAGTCGTGAGGCAATGCCTGGAGCTCAATATACTATTTTCCCCTGGTGTTCGAATTTTAAAGTCTTATTGTGTCCATAGGGCTATTGTCTTCTTTTTCTTCCAGCCAGTCTTCTTTTTTTTTTTTTTTAAAGACTTTATTTATTTATTTGTTAGAGAGAGGGAGAGAGCAAGCACAGGCAGACAGAGCGTCAGGCAGAGGCAGAGGGAGAAGCAGGCTCCCTGCCAAGCAAGGAGCCTGATGTGGGACTCGATCCCAGGACACTGGGATCATGACCTGAGCCGAAGGCAGCTGCTTAACCAACTGAGCCACCCAGGCGTCCCTCCAGCCTGTCTTCTGGGAGAGAGGCATGTCATGCTGTTTCTCACGCAATCCTGCTTGGGCAGATTTGCCTTGCCCCCTGTAAGGGGGTTGGTCTCCTGGGAAACTGATCTTTTGAGCTTTTGTTCTCTGGCAGCTTTCCATGCCCCTTCTGAGGGTCAGAACAAGAATAGTCACACCCAAACCTCTGTCCCAGAGCAGAGAAATCACAGTTTGTTCTCTTCACTAAATGCTCCAGGACAAAGAGTCTGTTTCTTTCTGCACCACTGAAAACCACAGCTTCCTATGGTACGTGCCCAAAGAGTCTCTCTCAGAGATCATCCTAGGGATGCAGCATATCCTTCCTCTTGTGCCTCTAAAACTGTGAGCAGCCATGGGGTCCCATGTGCACACACAGCTCCTGGATCCTGTCTGAGCACTGCTCTAGAGCACTTTCCCACGTACCACTGCCTTGTGAATTTTTGCCTGGTTCCTGGCACAGGACACTTTTGCTCTCTGGTGTTCTATCACTTTCCAGGAGCCAGCTTATGGAGCCTCCTCCCTCTTCTGTTTATTTTCCAATATCTCCCCACTTATTCATGACTCTGCACATCCTACTTTTCAAAAAGTAGCCACTTTTTTGCTGGTAGAGATCCAGATATATATATTTCCTTCCATCTCAGGCTGATTTTGTGAGTGTCCAGAATGGTTTGGTAGATATCTAGCTAAATTCAGGGGACTGGTTGAAACAGATTTCCTTACTTCTCTGCAATCTTCCCTGTCCATCCAGACTCTGCATTTTAGCTCCTAGACCTGTAAATATAAATCTTCTTCTTTGGAAAAGCAATGCTTTCCTCACATAAATTATATTAAGAAAGATAATCTGATTTTGACAGTTTTTTTAATTTAAATCCATAAGTCAACATATAGTACATTAGTTTTCAATAAATTTTGATTTTTTATATGTATAATTCTTGTATCGAGTAGCTACTTTTTACATAATTAATGATGTAACTCAGTTCCTAAGAACATTATGCATGATACAAGGCAAGGCATTAACATAATATAAATTACAAATTATGTGAATAATGACTTACTGTTCACTTGTGTTGGTGTCATGTGGTGCAAAGGCACACTTATCATATCCTTGCAACTGGTCAAAATTATTTATTATCTCAATCAGTCATAAAGATGGCGGTACTTATTTTGAAAAATTTGAAAGTGAGACTGAGTTGAAACAAGTTGAAATTAATTTTATATTCAAGACAATTTTTTTTTTGCAAATGGCAGATGAAAGATTTGTAAAAGATTTTATGATCAGGTATGTACTTATCAGTAACGATGTAATTGAAATAGAGCATTGCAAATGATGAAAACTGTCATCTATTTCTTCATTTGCAATGTCAGTTCTGTTTGAAATCATGAAGATCTGGACCACCACCTTATATTTCATTCTCCTAGGACTCTTAACCACACAGGAGCCCACCTATTTCTCTTTGTAATGGTTCTGACAATTGCCTTCACCTCTCTAGTAGGCAATGCCCTCATGCTCTTCCTGATTCACCAGGATGTCCAGCTCCACATGCCCATGTACTACCTCCTGAGCCAACTCTCTCTCATGTATATGTTGCTGGTTTCCACCATTGTGCCCAAAATTGCAGCTGACTCCTTGACTGGCCAGAAGTCTATCTCCTCTGCTAGCTGAGGGTTGCAGATCTTCTTCTTCATCACACTGGGAAGGGGTGAGTACTTCCTCTTAGCATCCATGTCCTATGACCGCTATGTGGCTGTTTGCCACCCACTGAGACACCCCATTCTCATGAGCTAGCAATTATGCCTGAGAATGACTGTGGGGTCTTGGTTCCTGGGGGCAGCTGATGGGCTCATTCAGGTTGCTGTTGTCCTGAGCTTCCCATTTTGTGATGCATATGAAATCAATCATTTCTTCTGTGAGGCCCCTACTCTGGTGCATTTGGCTTATGCTGACACAGTTGTTTTTTAGCATGTGCTGTACACCTGCTGCATATTAATGCTTCTGGTCCCATTTTCTCTCATCTTGATTTCCTATAGTTTCATCTTAGCTGCAGTTCTCCAGATGCATTCTAGAGAAGCCCACAAGAAGACCTTTGCCAGCTGCTCCTCACATCTCTCTGTGGTGGGAATCTTTTATGGAGCTGCCATTTTTACCTATATGCAAACCAAATCCTATAGGCCAGCTAACAGTGATAAAGTGGTTTCAGCCTTCTATACGACCTTCACTCCTTTGGTGCACCCCCTTACCTACAGTATGAGGAACAATGAAGTCAAGGGAGCCCTGAGAAAAGTGTACGGGTCAGTGTGCTGCCTTAAGTTATGACCAAGATTACATCAATTTGTCCCCAATTTAAAGACTACATAAAGTGACTCTGCAGGATTTCCTAGGGAAAATTTATATATGTGTTATATCTATACATGCTACTATTCTACATCAAAATGCAGACAAGACCTCTGTAGTTTGAATCTATGCCTAGATTATCATCAACACATCCAATTGGGGATTGTTAAAAATGTTAATCACAAATCATTGAAATGTTTTTACACCAACCATAGAATAGGCATTTCTTTAAAGAATTAAGTAAGTAGTCAAAAATTTTGAACATCAGTTGTAGTTTCTTTTTTAATTGTGGTATAACTTACCACAAACACTAGAATGCTCAAAACTGATTGCTCAACCAATTTCAGTAACATGGGCTTGCAACTTACCCACTAACTAGAGACAATTCTCACCAGACCAGAAGTGTTTTTCATGAACTTTTCAGTAAAACCACTCAACCAAGATAGAATTACTGGTAAGATTTGTATATTTATTGTAGAATTTTGCTTCAGTGAAAACAAAATGAACATGTTTTTATATCATGTGCCTTTTTCTCAACATAATATGTTTTTAAAGATGCTGTTATGATTTTACATTTAATATGTTTGCTCTCTTTTGTTCCTAAATAATATTCCTATCTCTGAATCTAATACTTTTTGTGTACTTGCTACTTTGATGATGAACGTGTGGACTATTTTCAGTCTGGAACTATTATGACAAAAGTATTCTTTTTGTGATCACATATTTTTAATTTCATTTGGTAAATGTATGACTAATATATATATATATATGTAAAAAATACATATGTATATATGTGTATATATATATATATGTAAAAATACATATGTATATATGTGTATATATATACATATATATGTGTATATATATATATATATATATATATATTTCTTTTCAGTGTTCCAGAGTTCATTGTTTATGCACCACACTCAGTGCTCCATGCAATATGTGCCCTCCAAAATGACTATTTTTTTAGTAAAGCATAAAACAATGTGTTTGTTCAATTTTACATGCCTGCCAGCAAGTCACAGGAGTTACCACTTGCTACAATTGGCAGCGATTGTGGTAACATCAACCTTTTCATTTCAGGTATACTAGTATGGATAGACTAACTCATTTTGTTTCTATTCTGCATTTCTATGATGAAGAAAGTTTCCAAGGACTTTTTCATCACCTCATTGTCTTTGTGCATATCTTCCTTTGTTAATGATCAATTTTCACTTTTAGGGAAATAAACAAACAAACATGTAGATGTTTCCAATGTCAAAACAACTTAGTGGTTTTGTAATAAACAGTATATAACATTCATAGGTTACTTGGAATTTTTTAAAATAAAGTGTATTTGGGTTATTTGTTATTACTTTTTTGACAAATCTGCTTTTAATCTATTTTCAAAGATTACTTATTTTCATTAACATTAATATTTATGCAATACCTCTCTTCCTCAATGTCCATTGAGCTAAAATTATAAGTTTGTTTGTTTAGTTATGCATCATAATGTATTTCAATTCCATTGGTGATATCATGCATTGAAAATCTAATACATTTTTCTCTAGTAAATAATTTTTGCCTAAAGAAGGAAAAAATAGGTTAGAGAAGTTTGGGATCTGGTGTTTTTTTTCAGAGTATATATATATATATATATTTATGGAGCTGCCATTTTTACCTATATGCAACCCAAATCCTACAGGCCAGCTAACAGTGATAAAGTGGTTTCAGCCTTCTATACGATCTTCACTCCTTTGGTGCACCCCCTTACCTACAGTATGAGGAACAATGAAGTCAAGGGGGCTCTGGCATATATATATGTATATATATATATGTGTGTATATATATATATATATATATACACACACACACACACATACATTTAACTTTTATATATATTTATATTATTATTTATATATTATATATATTATATATTATTATTATATGCTTTATTATATATTATTGTTATATATTATTATAATATATTATATATTATATATTATTATTTATATAATATAATATTATATTATATTATATTGAATATATATTTATATATATATAAATATATATATATATTTAACTTTTACTGTTAAATGATTATATACCTACAATGATTTCTGGGCAAGAAATTTGGCACCTTTAAAGAGGTTGTTTTTGCAAAGAAAATCACTATAAGTATATAAATATTTATTAATATATCTCCATAATTAAAAATTCATACCTATGTGCTCTCGATGGTCTTTAACAGTAAAATACAAGATGCACTTTTTTTTTTTAGAACTTAAAATAACCTAGTTTATTTATTTATTTATTTATTTATTTATTACTTTATTTACGCTTTATTTAAACATATGATGTAACCCCACCACCCTCACCCAACCCCTCTTCCCCCCACCCCACTCAGTCTGTTTTATGACATTAAGAGTCTCTTTTGGTTTTTCTCCCTCCCGGAAGTGGAGATGCAACGGGGGTGGGAGTTAAGGTGGTAGGAAAAGTAAAAATACAAGATGCACTTTAATACAATAGTATAAAATAAGAGGTTCAGAAACTAATTTTGTACTTTTTTTTTTTACTTTTGCCACTTTATTTTAATCTGAGTCTGTCTTTCAGAACTTTTTTTAACAGCATTTTAGTCAGTATTTTATTCTATATCTCACATAAATAAGAAAACAGAGTAATCAAAATAAAATAATATCATGGAACAAGGGAAGTTCAGTTATACAGGTTCCTGCGAAATTTTGGAAATGAAACCTACAGACATAAGAATATCTAGTTGAGGAATTTTTCCCAAACCTGAATGCCACATTTCAGCATTTCTAATTGAGCTCAACAGTTGATTATATTTTAAACCTTGTATGTTCCTCTAAACATGGTCATACTTTGCTCTAAGGGAAATTTCATTAAATATTTTGTTTGTAAGATATATAAAGTGAATTATTTAAGTCTTCATTGAGATGGAGTAAAAATAGTTTAACATCATAAGATTCAAGTAACAACAATAAGAATGAACAAAGTGTCTTTCATTCTTTAATTATGTTGTGCATTTTGCTTAATATTTCACTTTCATATTCTCATTTTAATGATTACCATAAACTGATGTACATGCAGTGTTCTCACTTTTGAAAAATGTAGGCAGGTATATTTGGGCAAAATTAATGGTTCTCCTTCACACAGAACTGAATTCAGTTATCTGATTTTAAACAGCTTATAGTTAGGAAAGAGCAGTTGTGAATGTATGGCTGGACACTCACAACACCACTTATATACACACAACACACAAACGCATATGACTTAAACATCCTTCCCCTTCCTAAAGAAAAATATATTGTCAATGAAGCCCCTATTTTGGGTTTTAGGCAAAAATTTCTGGAGAAAATGGTCTTCACGTTAGAATGTGAATTCTGACACCAGAACTTCAGGACCTGAACACTTGGTTAAGCCAGACAAACTGGTGTGTTGTCTAATCTTGTGGGAACCACACAGATCTTCAATGACAAATAACAACTGTAGATGTTAATCAATGCTAGATGCTAAAAATATTGTCTGATATTCAAAAATACTTACCAATGTATAGTTGTTATAATATTATGTGTAAGGCCAGTAAATTAACTGAATGTCTTGTTACATTTACTTTCATATTTAGTTCACGTGGTATCATTTACTTACTTATGAACCTATCAAGAATAAAAATAGCATAATTACTCAGATAAAACAAGTCCATCTTTTTATGTATCTCTCTGTAGTAGGCTCTCTGTGGGATAAGTAGGTTCATTCATTGATTCCACAAACACCTAGAAGACTCTCAGTGCTGTAGCAAGTGAGGTCAGCCTAGTGGCCTTCACTAAAGCTGGTATCTAATGTAAGAGGCAGGCCACAAACAGTTCCTTTAACAGACAATGTATTCTCAGGCCTTAAAGATGGGAATAAAATATGCTAAGAACAGAGAGTATAATGGGAAAAGGGTCAGAAAAGCAAGATTTGTTTTCTTTAGCAAATACTACATTTCACTTTATTTAATCAATCTGAAATAGACATTTTCCTTCTCTCTCTGATACCATGATTTTGCTGCTGTACCATGTGGAATTCCTGTCCATCTCAGTAACCCCATAACACTCTACATGAACAATGTCCTAATGTTTCCTTCACTTTTCCTCCCCAGATATGCTCTGGAGACATGGAAGCCCACGCCACCCATCAAAGGGTGGGTATTTTCTCCTCCATAAGCTGCATGACACAGGACTCCAAGATGGTGTCCTCCCTGCTTGTCCTTGATCCTCCAAAACTATTTATCCCACTTACCTCTGCAAACTCTAAGTTTCTTTGAAGCAAATTCCTGGATTGGGGTATCACCAGATGACTCTCAGTCACTCTGGTTGAAGTGACACTAAAGGAAGACAACTGGATGTTCTCAGAAATTGCTAGGAACCAATGAAGAGGGGCTTTTTCGTAGTCTGGGGAATCAGTAAGCCCAGTGTGTTACATACGAAGTAAGTCATCAACAATGTTCTGTCTTTGGGTGTGAAATTGGTAAATTTTGATAAGGTGAGAGAAGTGTACCTTGGGGAGACATTAGGGGATAGGTCAGGGAGAGATGAGTAGGTCATGTTCAGGTGCAGAGAACAAATAAACTGAGAGTAAAGGGGTAGATCAAACAGGATGCAATGACAGAGCTGTCCAGTTCAGAGCAAGAGATAGAAGCAAGTAAGGATGGTCTAAAGAGAGTAAAGAATTCTCCAGGGAAGGATATTTTTACATGAACTCTTAGATATTGGAAGATATCTTGCTTAGCATAATGCACTCTAGTGCTATCCACATCTTTGCAAATAGCTGAGTAATAGTCCATTGTATATGTATGTATGTACCACATATTTTTATCCATTCATCAATCTATGGACATTTGAGCTCTTTCTATAGTTTGGCTTTTGCTGATAATTCTGCTATTAATATTGTGGTTCATGTGCCCAAGTTGAACTAAACCAGTCAGAGAAAGACGAACACCTTATGATTCCATTCACATGCAGATTTAAGAAACAAAACAGATAACCATAGAAGGGGGAAAATATAGGGAGGCAAACCGTAGGAGACTCTTAACTATAGAGAAGAAACTGAGAGTTGATGGAAGGAGGTGGGCAGGGGATGGGCCAAATTAGTCATGGGTATTAAGAGGGTACTTACTGTGATGAGCACTGGGTGTTGCATGTAAGTGATAAATCACTAAACTCTATTCCTGAAACCAATATTATGTTATATGTTAGCTAATTAGAACTTAATAACTTGAAACATACAAAAAATATATTGGGAAATATCTAAAACCTTAGAAATAGTGAGAAAGACTGTTTGTGTGGAAGAAAGAATATGGGTGTAGCAAATCGCAGGAAAGGGTAAAAGTTCCATCTAGATAATATGTCTTTACAATCCCTATCTGGGATTTCATGACCCTGAACTGAAGAGAGTCAATAATCTCCTACAATGTGCTACTGAGAAGGGCCAGATAGTGTCCCAAATAATGTGATGACTTGGAAGGAATCCCCAGACATGTGACAGCATAAAAGAATTACTTATCTGTCAAATGAGCTCAAACTTCCAAATTTAATACTAATCATAACCATAATAAAATGAATTGATAATTTTAAACTAAGATAGAATTTTATATTCTATCTATATTATACCATTCCATAGTATGGATAGCTTCAATGTCCAGAGAACAAAGATTTTAATACTTAGCAATTTTAACATATAACCATAATTATTCGTTCTCTTGATATTGAAGTAGTTGCATCAAGAGCACTAACTGTAACACACTTCTTGTGGGCAGATAATAGTATAGAATGTACACAGCTCTCTCGTGATGCTTATTGTTCTAAAGTTTGATTGTCAAAGTTTGATTGTCAAGGATGAAGCACATTATCGGTTCCTCATTTTCTCCAAATCTCCCTTCATTTTCTGAATATGGATGACAATTAAATGGCTGAAACTGTTATATTCATTAATGTTATATTCTTAGTATGAATTTTGTTATTTGTTATGAAAGCTAGCAAAGCACATAATGGTAAAGCACTAGATTTATTTATACTGTTCCTCTACTCTTTATCATTTGATGACTTATAAATATTTGATTGAGGAAAAAAAACTGTTTCATATCCATAGTTATCACTTTAGTTTAACTATCAATTTACTTCCTTGTTTTTTATTTATTTGAACCTTATCAATTTTATTCAGTTGGCCACATTTACAGTAATTATTAAATAGGATCATATTTTGCTCCTTTATAATATTATGCATTTACATTTCAAGTGACTGAGAATTTCAAACAATAGTGCCCACAAGAAGATACTAACTCACTGCTATTTAGCACAATACCTGTGTTTGATGATGACTTTTCGAAGTAACCAGTAATGTGAAATACAGTTCTGATCCATGGAACCATTTATGACCTATCACTGACTATGACCTCCCACTGTCATAGTAACTGGTGAGATGTGACAGATATATTCACATATTGTCAGGTCAGGCCAAGGGTGAGAAGGCCAAAACTGACCTAGAGAAAAGTTCTTAGTTCATAGGACTAACAGGGTCTTTATAAGCTTCTCTCTGTGTGTGAATATATGACACAGAAATTTCCTAAAATAATTATCATCCCTACTACAGGAGGTGTTTATGGTTATAGTTCTCTCTATTGTTAATTGTTCAACAGTTTTTTTATTAGTTTCAGAGGTGGAATTTAATGATTTATTAGTTGCATATAACACCCAGTGCTCATTCAATCATGTGCTTTCCTTAATGTCCATCACCCACTACTTCCCTCTATTCACCCACCCTCCAACAATCCTCATTTTATTTCCCCACAGTTAAAAGTCTCTTATGGTTTGCCTCCCTCTGTGTTTTTATCTTATTTTGTTTTTCCTTCCTTTCCCCTATGTTTATCTGTTTGTTTCATAAATTCCACATATGAGAGAAATCATATGAAAATTATGTTTCTCTGACTGACTTGTTTTGCTTAGCTTAATAGCCTCTAGTTCTATCCAGGTCTTTGCTCGATAGTTATTTTAAACAGTGCTCAGTCTCATTTAATTTTGACCCACTCCCATTACCACTCTCACTAATATTTGGCTCCTAGGGTATCATCTCTTTCTGGTGTCTCTTCATCCCTTGATGGCTATGGAATAGACATAGACTTCACCCAGCTTAGATGCCACAGGCCAGGCTCAGGTTTGCATTCTGAGTGAGGGCAGTGCAGCCATAAAGGACCCTAGCAGTTTTCAACAACTCTTCAAAGTGG
The DNA here is from genome assembly GCA_003697995.1 of Taxidea taxus jeffersonii. NCBI lineage: Eukaryota > Metazoa > Chordata > Mammalia > Carnivora > Mustelidae > Taxidea > Taxidea taxus. The sequence continues at coordinate 49,008 of RCUC01133196.1, read as the reverse complement.
TGGTAAGTTATGGTCACTCAGAGCTGCTATGAGAGTCAAGATGACCCATGTAAGGGACAGAGTTTGCTAGTACAGGGTTACCTTATCTCCCAATTTGTTCATGCATAAAATTGTTCACTCAGTTCTACCAGTCACAACCAATCAAATATCTGGTATTGCATTAGACATGTGTGACTTTCATAGTTCTTTCATCCTTTTCTTATTTATTTCAAAATTTATTAGCAATACTAGTGATTCTGCTAAAGCAGGATTCTGGTCCCTGAGGGGAAGAATGGGCTGTGGTCTTGTGCATTTTTGTTTATTTGGTAACCAAGAACTCCGGTTCAGTGTCCCCATCCTATATCTGGGTGAGGAGGCTGGAAGGGTTAATAATTAGTACTAACCCTTAGTACTGTGTGACTGGGAAAGGGGGTGGGGAATAGGAGCCTGTAATCCAGCAACACAGCATAGGACCTGGGCTATCCCTCACTCATGTTGTGGTTCCTAGGTAGGGGAGGGTTGCCAGGTACTCTTATGCCTCGCCAGTTTCTGGGTGACAATTCCTCAATCAATTTCCTGGGGATCTGGTAGCAGGGAAGAATCTGACCCCTCAAGGTGGGGCTTCACCAGGCTCTTGAGTATGCAGTTTTGGCTGGGATCACTGGCAGGTTGTGCCCAGGTTTCCTGTCCTCCATCCTGAGAAGTCATGGAGGAACTTGTATTTTCATTCCAGGGTGTTGTGCCCGCCTGTGTTCTTCCCAATGGACCCTCTAGGCTATGTGGCCCTTGTGACTCCCTGGGCATTTCCCTGACACCTGGAGGGTCCTTTTTGAGACCCTTTCCTCTTTCAGAATCGACGCAATGTGGTGCCCACAGTTCACCTGTGTGTGTGGTCATCAGGATGTGTTCTGAAGCCAGGAAGGTATTTTAGGTCATGAGGAACAAGGGACATGTTCTCCACCACCACGAAGTTGGGCATACAATCTATCCTTTTGATGACAGGACTGTGATGCTGAAAGCAGGGTCTTCTGATGCAGAAGAGGGTATGGTAGCCTTAATGATTCAGCAGGGAATTAACCAGCATGCCCTGAAATGACCAAGCTAGTTGTTATTTCCTTTTAAAAATTAACTTGTAGGGGTTCCTAGGCGGTTCAGTTGCTTAAGCATCTGCCTTTGGCTTAGGTGGGATTGGGCCCCACATCAGGCTCCCTCCCTGCTCATCAGGGAGCCTGCTTCTCCCTATCCTTCTGTTGTTCCCCTTGTTTATGCTTCTCTCTCTTTCTCTATCAAATAAATAAATAAAATCTTAAAATAAGATAAAATTAATGTCTATATTTGTGTGTGTAGGTGTTGGAAATAATGTTAAACTATAGATTTCAGAAGGTGTACAATCTTTAACTTTATGGAAAGATGTTCTTCATTTACCTTTACTTAACTTTATATTCACGTGTATGTATATTCATTTTTACATTATAACTTTCCAATAAACATTTTACCACCAAAGAAAGAATGAAAGACAAGGTTATGTAACTACACACACTTTAGTTTCAATGAAAATGGAAACTACAGATAAGGAAATTTTACATTTTATTTATTTGGTTGATAATGCATTAATATTATTTAGGTTTTTATATTAGTTGCAGTTAATTATTACTCAATATCATATTAGTTTCAGGTGCACAAAATAGTAGCTTAACACTTCCATATATCACCCTGTGTTCATCATAATGGCACTCCTTAATACCCATCACCTGTCTAAGCCATTCCAACAATTTTCACTCTGATATCCATCAGTTTATTCTCCTAAGAATCTGTTTCATGGTTTGCCTTCCTCTCTTTTTTCCCCCTTTGCTCCTTTGTTTTGAATACCATATACTTAAATATCATGTATGAGTGAACTCATATGATATTTGTATTTCTCTGACTTATTTTATTTAACATAATACTCTCTAGTTGCATCCACATACTTACAAATAGATAGATTTTATTATTTTTGTATGGCTAAGTAATACACCATTGTATAATAATGCCACTTGCTTATCCAATCATCAACTGATGGAAACTTGACATATGTTCATAGGCTGGATATTGTAAATAATACTGCTATAATAATAAGGATACATGTATCCTTTTGAATTAGTACTTTTATATTCGTTGAGTAAACACCTAATTAGCAGTGCAGTTGTTGGATCATAGGGTAGTTTTACTTTTAACTTTTTGAGGGCCCTCCATACTATTTTCCAGAGTGCTGCACCAGTTTGCAATCCCAACAGTATAGAAGTGCTACCCTTTTCCCACAACCTCACCAACATCTATTGTTTCTGGTGTTGACTTTAATAACTCCAACCCGTGGGAGGTGGTATGTCATTGTAAATTTCATTTGTATTTTCATGATGATGAGTGATGAGCTTCTTTTCCTGTCTGTTGGCCATCTGATTTTCTTCTTTGGAAATATGTCCATTTATGTCCTCTGCACAATTTGAATTGGATTGTTTTTTTGGGGGGGTACTGAATTGTATACGTTTTTTATATATTCTACACACTAACCCTTTATCATATCTGTCATTTGCAAATAATTTCCCCATTCTGTAGGATGGCTTTAAGTTTAGTTCATTATTTCCTTCACTGTGCAGAAGATTTTTAATGTAAGGAAGTCTGAATAGTTCATTTTTGTTTTTGTTTCTCTTGCCTTATGATACATACCTAGAAAGAAAGTGCAGCCACTTTGGAAAACAGTTTGGAGATTCCTTAAGAAATGAAAAATAGAGTTACCCTATGACCTGGAAATTGCACTACTGGGTATTTACCTCAAAGATACAGATACAGTGAAAAGAAGGAGCATCTGTACCCCAATGTTCATAGCAGCAATGGCCACAACGGCCAAACTGTGGAAAGGGCCAAGATGCCCTTCAACAGATGAATGGATAAAGAAGATATGGTCCATGTATACAATTTAATATTAGACCTCCATCAGAAAAGATGGATACTCAACTTTTGTAACAACATGGATGGGCCTGGAGGAGATTATGCTGAGTGAAATAAGTCAGGCAGAGAGAGTCAATTATCATATGGTTTCACTTACTTGTGGAGAATAGGAATAACACGGAGGGTATTAAGAGAAGGAAAGTAAAAGTGAATTGGGAGAAATTGGAGGGGGAGATGAAGCATGAGAGACTGTGGACTCTCAGAAACAAAATGAGGGTTTTGGAGGGCAGGGGATGGAGGATGGGTGAGCCTGGTGGTGGGTATTAAGGAGGGCATGTACTGCATGGAACACTGGGTGTGGTGCATAAACAATGAATCTTGAAACACTGAAAACAAAATAAATTTCGATGGTTGATGTCAAAGAGGTTATAGTCTGTTCTTCTCTGGGGTTTTAATGGTTTCCTGTCTCACATTTACATCTTTAATTCATTTTTAATTTATTTTTATATTTGGTGTAAGAAAATGGTCAAGTTTCATTCCCTTGCATGTTACTGTCCAGTTTCCCCAACACCCTTTGTTGAAGAGATATATTTATTCAGTATTATTTCCTACTTTGTCAAAGATTAATTGACCATATAGTTATGGGCTCATTTCTGAATTTTCTATTCTGTTCTGTTCATCTATGTGTCTATTTTTGTGCCAGTACCATACTGTTTTGATCACTACAGCTTTGTAATATAAATGGAAGCCCAGAATTGTGATGGTTACAACTTTGCATTGTTTTTCAAGATTGTTTTGGCTGCTCATGGTCTTCTGTGGGTCCATAAAAATTTTAGGATTATTTGTTATGACTCTGTGGGAGATGCTATTGGTATTTTGATAGGGATTGAATGAAATGCACAGATTGCTTTGGGTAGTAAAGACATTTTAACAGTCTTTTTTTTTTTTTCCCTTCTCACCCATGAGCATGGAATGTCTTTCCATTTCTTGTGTCACTTCAATTTTTTTCATCAGAGTGATATAGTTTTAAGAGTACAGATCTTTCATCTCTTTGTCTTGGTTTAGTCATGATATTTTATGGTTTTGGTCCAATTGTAAATGGGATTAATTTCTTGAATTATGTTTTCTGCTACTTCGTTATTGGCGTATAGAAATGCAACATATTTCTGCACATTGATTTTGTATACCCTGACTTTACTAATTCCGTATATCAGTGCAAGCAGTTTTTTGGTGGAGCTTTTCAGCTTTTCCACATGGAGTATTATGTCATCTGTACTTAGTGAAATTTTTAAGTCTTCTTGCTAATTTGGATTATTTTTATTTATTTTTGTTATCTGATTGCTGTGGCTAAGATTTGAATACTGTGTTAAATAATAGTGGTGAGAGGGGACATGCTGTCTTGTCCCTGACTATAAAGAAAAACCTCTCGGTCTATCCCAGTTGACGATATATTAGCTGTAGTTTTTTTTTTTTTTTTTCATACATGGCCTTCATTATGTTGAAGTATGGTCCCTCTAAAACTACTTTGTTGAGGGTTTTTGTCACGAGTGTAGTCGTACTTGGTCAAATGTTTTTTGTTTGTTTACTTTGGTTTGTTTTTTCTTCTGAGTGTATTGAAATTATTAAATGCTTCTTATCCTTTTTTAAAATTAATGTGACATGCAACATTGATTTGCAAATATTGAACCACCATTGTAACCAAGGAATAAATCCCACTGATCTCACAGGATCGTGATTACCGTTGGATTCATTTTGGTAGTATTTTAGTGATTTTTTCATACATGTTCATCAGGGTTATTGGAATGTAGTTCTCTATTTTAGTGGAGATTTTATCTGATTTTGCTATCAGGATAACACTGGCCTCATAGAGTGAGCTTGCAAGTTTTCCTTCCTTTTCTATTTTTTGAATACTTTGAGAAAAAATAGGTAAGAATTATTCAATAAATATTTGGTAAAATTCTGTGAAACCATCTGGCCCTGGACTTTTGTTTGTTGAGAGGTTTTAGATTACTGATTCAATTTCTTTGCTGGTTATCAGCCTGTTAACGTTTTCTATTACTTCCTGTTTCAGTTTTGGTATTTATATATTTCTGGAATTTATCCACTTTTCCAGGTTGTATGCTATATTAGCATATACTTTATCATAATGTTTTCTTTTAGTTATTCGTATTTCTGTGCTTTTTTCTCATCTCTCATTTGTGATTGTATTTTATGAGTCCATTTTGTTCTGACAAGTCTGACTAGAAATTTATCAATTTTATTAATATTTTAAAATAACCAACTCCTGGTTTCATTGATCTGTTCTGTTTTTTTGTTTGTTTGTTTGTTTGTTTTGCTTTGTTTGTTTTTAGTTTCTTTATCATTTATTTCTGATCCAATCTTTAATATTCCCTTCCTTTTTTCTGGCTTTAGGTTTCATGTGTTGTAATCTTCTAGCTCCGTTAGTGTAAGGACAGGTTGTATACTGGAATTTTTTCTTGTTCTTGGGGTAGGCTTATATGCTTCACTGTTAGGCCCACTTTTGCTGAATCCCAAAGGTTTTGGACTGTTTTCTTTCAATTTTTTTCCATATATTTAAATTTTTTTCTTTGATTTCCTTTTTGATCTATTCATTCCTCACTAGCAAGTTGTTTAACCACCAGTATTTGTGGTCTTTCTTCAATTTTTTTTTCTTTGTGGTTGACTTCAAGTTTCATACTGTTGTCATCCAAAAGTATACATGGTATGATTTAATATTTTTATACCTGTTGAAGCCTGATATGAAAATTACCATGTGATCTATCCTGGAGGATGTCTCATGGTCACTTGAAAATAATATGTATTCTATTGCTATAGGACAGAATGTTCTTGATATCAGTTAAGACCATCTGGTTCTGTGTATCATTCAAAGATATTTTTTCCTTGATTTTCTGTTTAGGTGATCTGCCTAAGGATGTAAGTGAGATGTTAAAGGCCCCCACTATTTTTGTATTATTATCAATGAGTTCATTTCTGTTATTAATTTTATTATATATTCAGTTGCTCCCATGTTGGATGCATAAATATTTATAATTGTTAGATATTGTTGAAATTACCCTATTATTATCATATGGTGTCCTTCTTATTCTCTTATTACTTACTGTGTTCTAATGTCTAGTTTGTCCATATAAGTGTTGTTACCCTACATTCTTTTGACATTTGTTGGCATGGTAAATATTTGTTGATACCCTCACTTTCAATTTTTAAGTATCCTTATCTAAAATGAGCTATTGTAGGCTGAATATAGATGGGTCATAATTTATATCCATTCTGAAACTCTATATCTTTTTATTGGAGCACTTAGTCCATTTATATTCGAAGTAATTTTTGATAATTATGTATTTATTGCCACCTTTAAAATTTTTATTAATTTTTATTTCTTTTTTTTATAAATGATTCATTTTTTAATTTTTTTAAGATTTTATTTATTTATTTGACAGGCAGAGATCACAAGTAGGCAGAGAGGCAGGCAGAGAGAGAGAGGAGGAAGCAGGCTCCCTGCTGAGCAGAGAGCCTGATGCGGGGCTTGATCCCAGGACTCTGGGATCTAGACCTGAGCCGAAGGCAGAGGCTTTAACCCACTGAGCCACCCAGGCGCCCCTATTAATTTTTATTTCTTTTCAGTATTCCAGAATTCATTGTTTATGCACAATATCCAGTGCTCCATGCAATACATGACCTCCATAATTCCCAAACCAGGTTCACCCAAACTCCCACCTGCCTCTTTTCCAAAAAACTCAGTTTGTTTCTCAGAGTCCACAGTCCCTCATGGTTCATCTTCTCTTCCAGTTTTCCCCAACTCACTTCTCTTCTTCATGCCCCCATGTCCTCCGTGTTATTCCATAAACTCCACAAATAAGCAAAACCATATGATAATTGACTCTCTTTGCTTGAAAAAAGCAAAGAGAAAATTTAACTCAGCATAATCTCTTCCAGTCCCATCCATGTTGATACAAATGTTGGGTATTCATCCTTTCTGCCGGAGGCATAATACTCCATTGTATATATGGACCTTATCTTCTTTATTCATTTGTCTGTTGAAAGGCATCTTGATTCTTTCCATAGTTTGGGGACTTGGACATTGCTGCTATGAAAATTGGGGTACAGTTGGCCCTTCTTTTCACCACATCTGCATCTATGGATAAAATACCTGCAATTGCAGGGTCATAAGGAAACTCTATTTTTAATTTTTAAGGAATCTCCACACTGTTTCCCAAAGTGGCTACACAAATTTGCATTCCCACCAAGAGTGTAGGAGGGCTCCCCTTTCTCCACAACCTCTCCAACTCATGTTCTTTACTTTCTTGTTAATTTTAGTCATTCTAACTGGTGTAAGGTGGTATCTTAATATGGTTTTGATTTGAATCTCCCTGATGGCTAGTGTTGATGAACATTTTTTTAAGTGTCTGTTAGCCATTTGTATGTTTTCTTTGGAGAACTGTCTGTTCATGTGTTCTGCCCATTTTTTGACATGATTATCTGTTTTGTCTCTGTTGAGTTTGAGGAGTTCTATATAGATCTTGGATATTAGCCCTTTGTCTGAAGTGTCATTTGTGAATATCTTCCCCCATTCCGTGGGTTGCCTCTTTGTTTTGTTGACTGTTTTCTTTGCTGTGCAGAAGCTTTTGATCTTGATGAATTTCCAAAATTTCATTTTCACTTTTGTTTCCTTTGCCTTTGGGCACATAACTTGAAAGAAGTTGCTGGGGCTGATGTCGAAGAGGTTACTGCCTATGTTCTTCTCTAAGATTCTCATAGATTCCTGTCTCACATTGAGGTCTTTTATTTTGAGTTTATCTTTGTGTACGGTGTGAGAGAATGTTCTAGTTTCATTCTTCTACACATAGCTGTCCAATTTTCCCAGCACCATTTATTGAAGAGACTGTCTTTTGTCTACTGTATATTTTTTCTACTTTGTCAAAAATTATTTGACCAGAGTTGAGGGTCCATATCTGGGATCTCTACTCTGTTCCACTGGTCTATGTGTCTATTTTTGTGTCAATACCATGCTGCATTGGTGATCAGCTTTATAGTAAAGCATGAAAACAGGCAACATGATGACCCCAGCCTTGTTTATCTTTTTCAACATTTTCTTACCAATTTGGGGGCTCTTCTTCTTTTTTTTACAAATTTTAGGATTTTTTTTTTTTACAGCACTTCAAAAAATACCCGTGGAGTTTTGATCAGATTGGCATTGAAATTATAGATTGCTCTAAGCAGCATAGACTTTCTCACAATGAGTATTCTTCTGACCCATGAGTATGGAATGGTCTTCCATTTTTTGTGTCTTCTTCAGTTTCTTTCATGAGTGTTTCATAGTTCCTTGAGTACATCCTTTACCTCTTTGGTTGAGTTTATTCCCAAGTATCTTATGCTTCTTGGTGCTATAGTAAATGGAATTGATTCTCTAATTTTCCTTTTTGTATTTTCATTGTTAGTGTATAAGAAAGCAACTGATTTATGTACATTAACTTTGTATTCTGCCACATTACTGTATTACTGTATGAGTTCTAATAGTTTGGGGGTGGAGTCTTTGGGTTTTCCATATAAAGTATCATGTCCTCTGTGAAAAGAGGGAGTTTGACTTCTTCACTGCCAATTTAAATACCTTTTATTTATCTTTGTTGTCTGACTGCTGTTCCTAGGACTTCTAATACTATGTCTCACAAGAGTGGTGAGAGTGGGCATCCTTATGTTCCTGATCTCAAAGGGAAGATTTTCAGCTTTTACCTATTGAGAATGATACTCATTGCAGATTTTTCATAGATAGATTTTATGAAGTTGAGGAATGTTCTCTCTATCCCTATAGCTTGAAATATTTTATCATATCAATATTTTAAGAATGAATGCTGTATCTTGTCAAATGCTTTTCCTGCATCAATTAAGAGGACCATGTGGTTTTTCTCTCTTCTTTTATCGATGTTTTTTCTATCACATTGATTGATTTACGAATGTTGAACCACCCCTGCATCTCATGGATAAATCCCACCTGGTCACAGTGGATAATCCTTTTTTTTTTTTTTTTAAGATTTTATTTATTTATTTGACAGACAGAGATCACAAGTATACAGATAGGAAGGCAGAAAGAGAGGGAGAAGCAGGCTACCTACTGAGCAGAGAGTCTGATGTGAAGCTCGATCCGAGGACCCTGGGATCATGACCTGAGCTGAAGGCAGAGGCTTTAAGCCCGTGAGCCACCCAGGCGCCCCATGGATGATCCTTTTAATGCACTGTTGGATCCTTTTAGCTAGGATCTTGTTAAGAACCTTAGCATCCATATTCATCAGGGATATGGGTCTGAAATTCTCCTTCTTGATGGGATCTTTGTCTGGTTTGGGTATCATGGTAATGCTCCCTTCATAAAAAGATTCTGGAAGTTTTCCTTCTGATTCAATTTTTGAAACAGCTTCAGGAATAGGTATTATTTCTTCTTTGAATGTTTGGTAGAATTCCACAGGGAATTCGTCAGGTCTTGGGCTCTAGTTTTTTCAGAGGTTTTTGATCACTGTTTCAATCTTGTTATAGATATTGGTCTATTCAGGTTGTCAATTTCTTCCTGATTCAGTTTTGGAAGTTTATAGGTTTCCAGAAATGCATCCATTTTGTCTAGGTAGCTTAACTTATTGGTATATAACTGTTGATAATAATTTCTGATTATTGTTTCCTTGGTACTAGTCATGCTCTCTCACTTTTCATTCATAATTTTATTAATTTGGGGCCTCTTTTTTTTTGGATTAGTATGACTAACGGTTAATCGATCTTATTGATTCTTAAAAAAAAACAGTTTCTAATTTCATTGGTGTGTTCTACTGAATCTCTAGTTTCTACCTCATTGATCTCTGTACTAATCTTGATTATTCCCCTTATTGTGCATGGAGTTGGCTTACTTTGTTGCTAATTCTCCAGTTCTTAAAGGTGTAAAGAGAGCTGGTGTATTCTGGATTTTTCAATTTTTCTGAGGGAGGCTTGGATGGCTATGTATTTCCCCCTTAGGATCGCCTTTGCTGTATCCCATTGGTTTTGGACTGAAGTGTCTTTATTCTCATTGGTTTCCCCGAACTGTTAAAGTTCTTCTTTGATTTCCTGATTTATCTAAACATTCTTAAACAAGGTAGTCTTTATCTTCCAGGTGTTTGAGTTCCTTCCAAACTTTATCTTGTGGTTGAGCTCCAGTTTCAAAACATTGTGTTCTGAGAATATGATGGGGAAAATCTCAATCTGTTGCTATTGGTTGAGCCCTGATTTGTGACCCAGTTTGTGGTCTACTCTGGAGAATGTTCCATGTAACCTCAGAAGAATGAGTATTCTATTGTTTCAGGGTAGAATGTTCTGTATATATGTATGAGGTCCACCTGGTCTAATATGCCATTCAATGCTCTTGTTTTTTTATTGATTTTCTGCTTGGATGATATGTCTATTACTGAGAGTGGTGTGTTAAGATCTCCTACCAGTAACGTATTCATATCAATATGACTCTTTATCTTGATTAACTGTTGTCTTATGTAGTTGATTGCTCCCATATTGGGGGCATAAATATTTACAATTTTTAGATCTTCTTGGTGGGTAGACACTTTAAGAATGATGTAGTGTCCTTCTGTATTTCTGACTACAGTCTTCAGTTAAAATCTAATTTATCTGATATGAGAATCTCTATCCCAGCCTTCTTTTGAGGCCCATTGACATGAAAGATGCTTCTCCATCCCTTCACGTTCAGTCTGGATGTATCCTTAGGTACAAAATGGGTCTCATGTAGACAACCTATGGATGGGTCCTGCCGTTTTATCCAATCTGCAACCCTGTGCTTTTTTTTTTTTAAGATTTTATTTATTTATTTGTTGGAGAGAGAGCGGGAGTGAGCACAGGCAAACAGAGTGGCAGGCAGAGGCAGAGGGAGAAGCAGGCCCCCTGCTGAGCAAGGAGCCCAATGTGGGACTCCATCCCAGGATGCTGGGATCATGACCTGAGCCGAAGGCAGCTGCTTAACCAGCTGAGCCACCCAGGCATCCCAACCCTGTGCTGTTTTATGGGAGCATTTAGGCTATTCACACTGAGAGTGATTATTGAGAGATAAATTTTTATTGACATCATATTGCCTGTGAAGTCCTTGTTTCTATAGATTTTTCACTGTAAATTTCTCTTATATGACACTATTGGGTTCTTTCTTTTCTATTGAACCCCTCTTAATATTTCTTGTAGTGCCAGCTTGGTGGTCACATACTCTTTTAAACCTTGCTGGTCTTGAAAGCTCTGTATGTCTTCATCCATTTTGAATATCAGCCTTGCTGGATAAAGTATTCTTGGCTGCATGTTCTTTTCATGCCCTGAATATGTCTTGCCAGTGTGTTCTGGCTTGCCAGGTTTCTGTGGACAGGTCTGACATTATTCTGATGGGCCTTCCTCTGTATCTAAGGAATATATTCCACCTAGATACTTTCAAGTGGCCCTTCCTAAAATTATTATTCATCAGATTCACAATCAGGTGTCTCGAGGTCTTTCTATATTATATGATCTTGGGGGGAGACCGTTCTGCCTCTAGGACATGAACGCTGGTTCCATTCCCCACACTGGAAAAAAAAATTCGTGGAGAATTTGTTTAACTCTATCCTCTAGTCTTCTTTCTTTCTCCCCCCTCCCAGGGATTCCAATAATTCTGATATTGGAACGTTTCATGGCGTCATTTATTTCCCTAATTCTGTTTTTATGCCTTCTAAGCTGTTTGTTCCAAGCCTCCTCCTGATCCTTTTTCTCTATCAATTTGTCATCAAGATCATGAGTTCTATCTTTTGCCTCAGTTACCCCAGCTGTTAGAGAATTTAGATTAGAGTGGAACTCATTGCTATCATTTTTAACTTCTTCCCTGGTGGCTTTCACTTCTGCCCTAATCCACTCTGTATTGTCATTAAAGACTGTCTCTAACCTAGCCATTGCCTGTATAATTGTTAGCCTGAATTCCCTTTCTGACATACTGTTTATGTCCATATTCAATAGATCTGATGGAGAGGGCATAGTCTCTGAATTTTTGCTCTGTTAGGCATTCCTCCTCCTAGTCATTTTGGTGAAAGATGCCTGAGGGGATTTGTAGATGAATGTATCAACTATATTTAGACAAATTGTACTCTGGAATGCTTCTGTGCAATGAGGCATACCCACCAAAAAGAAAGAAAAAAGAAAGAGAGAGAGAAAGAAAGAGACAAGAAAAAACAAAACAAAACAAAAAACAGAGAAGACACAGCCAGAGTGGGCCTCAAAGGTAATGTTTATAAGGTATACAAACAGAAACATTGAAACAAAAATAAAGACAAAAAAAAAAAAAGATCCCAGCCAAAATGAATCCCAAGTATAAGATTCATATACTATGAGAACAAAATAAAATACACAGAAACACTGACATTAGAAAAAGATGGGAGGGTGGTTATAAATCCTCAGTGTGGGCATGGAAGGTTATTTTGATTCTTCCTGGGTGTATTTTGATATCTTTGTTAGATGACTCAATGTGCCCAAGATAAAGGGGTATTAAAACTGGCTTATATATAGGAGTAGTATTCACTGGGGAAAGAGGATTTCCTTGAGCTTATCTCCATATGAACATTAACAAATATAAAAGCAAAAGAAAAACAGTTATATGTATCAGAAATATTCAAGTTAAGGGTGAGGGAGGCAAGATGGTGGAGAAGTAGGAAGTGCTGTTTCAACCCCTAAAGTGAGCTAATTACCTACCAAGGAACTCTGATCACCCAAAATCAGCCTGAGATTATAATTACACACTTCTGGATCTCTACAGTGGCAGAAGACACCAGTGGACAGGTAGATCAGAGTGAGAACATGGGACTGATATCAAAAGATAAACAAAAGGAGGAGGGAGACACCACAAGCAACCCATTGGAAAGTAATATCCCAATATGAGAGTGTCATGTATTGGGGACCATCATTAACTTGGAATCTTGTTGAAAACACTCAAAAAAAGTGAAAGGTCTTAAGGGGAAATCGGTGGAATTGGGCAGTTAGTGATAAGGGCTTAAGCCCATGGACCCAGGATGGTGACCTCTGGCACTGAGCCAGAGAGAGTACAGCAAAGAAGTCAGGGGTTGGATCCTGAGTTTCTGGTCACATGTGCAGCACCTGGGTGGTGTCGCACATGAGTCTGGTGTGGATGCCCGCTGGCACTCTCTAGAACCACAGCCTTTTGCATTCTGCATGGTCGCTGCACATCTGAGGTCTGAGTCCTGCTCCACACTCTCCCTTGAGATATCCCCATGTGGGCACTAGCCAGTGCTATCTAGGACTGTCAAGAATCTGAACACTCCCAGGCCAGGCCAGCGTGAAAATCTCAGCATGCCATCTCCAGTAGGGACCTCTCTAGCGGTCTGGACCTGCCCACATAGCTGGGGTGGAGGCAACTGCTGGAAACCAGCTCTCTTGATTAGTACTTCTCATGGGTTTGGTAACACAGGGATACAAGGGGAAGCTCCTGTGGCACCTGAGACTGACTGGTAGCAGAGGGGGAGTTTATGTGCTCTGGAGCACCCAGAGGGGAATAGACTGAGGCTTCTCTCTGAGACCTAGGTCTGGGTGCAGTTTGCTTTCCTGTAAACCTCCAAAGAGTGACCAAAAACCTCCAAGGGGAGAAAACAAACAAACAAACAAACAAACAAAAGCCTCCAGAGAACAAAAGTCTGAAAAAACAGTTTCCTCAGAGCCCGGCCCCTTGATAGGGGCAGGAGGACTCAACCCCAGCAGGAATGCCTGAAAAACCACATGGCAGGCCCCTTTCCCAGAAAGCCAGCCAAAAACAAACAAACAAACAAACAAACAAACAAAAACAAAACAAAATGAAAAAAAAAAAAAACAAGAAGACAACCACCATTACTTCATAGATAAAATTTTTATTTTAATTTGTTCCCACAATTATCATTCTTTTCATTTTTTTAAATAATCTTAACCTAATTACCACCACGATGAAGTGTTCAGTACAACAAATTCTATAATAACATTTTAACTGAACTTTTTTGATACATATACCTGTTTCTCTTTTGCTTTTCTATTTTTTTAAAATATTCATTTAGAGATAAGCTTCAAGATAATCCTCTTTCCCCAGTCAACACTACGCCTCTTAATAAACCAGTTTTAATCCCCCTTTATCTCAGGAAATTTGAGTCCTTTAACAAAGGTATCAAGATACATTGAGGAATAATCAAAACAACCTTCCTCACGCACACAGAGATTTATAAGAACCCTCCCATCTTTTCCTTCTGTCAGTGTTTCCGTTTGTTTTTGTTCAGGTAGTATCTGAATCTCATACGTGGGGTTCATTTTGGCTGTTTTTTTTTTTTCCCTCTCATTTATTTTGCTGGTCTTTTTGTTTTCCTGTTTTTGTTTGTTTGTATACTTTATAAATCTTACCTTTGGGGCCCATTCAGGCTGGGTCTTCTCTTTTATTTTTTTCATTTTCTTCTCCTTCTTCTTCTTCTTCTTCTTCTTCTTCTTCTTCTTCTTCTTCTTCTTCTTTTCTCTCTCTCTCTCTCTCTTTATTTATTTTTTCTTTCTTTTTGTTGGGGACTCCCAATAGCTCAGAAGCATTCTAGAGTGCACCTTGCCTGCACCATGGTTAATACATTCAACTACACATTCGTTCTCCCATCTCTCACCAAAATGATTAAGAGGAGGAATGCCCAACAGAGGAAAAAAAATCAGTGATTGTGTCCTCTCCATCAGAGCTATTGGATATGGACATAAACAGTATGTTGGAAAGAGAATTCAGATTAACAATTGTCCTGGCAATGGATAGGTTTGAAAAGTCTTTAATGACAAAATGGCATTGATTAGGTCAGAAGTGAAAGCCACCAAGGAAGATGTTAACAATGCTCTCAATGAGTTCAAATCTAATCTAAATTCTCTAACAGCTGGGGTAACTGAGGCAGAAGATAGAATTCATGATCTCGATGACAAACTGATAGAAAAAAAAAGGAGGAGGCCTGGAAAAAAAAAGCTTAGAAGGCATGAAAAGAGAATTAGGGAAATAAATGATGCAACGAAACATTCCAACGTCAGAATTATTAGAATCCCTGAGGGGGAGGAGAAAGAACAAAGACTTGAGTATATAGTTGAACAAATTCTCCATGAAAATTTCCCTAATCTGGTAACTGGAGCCAGCGTTCATGTTCTAGAGGCAGAAAGGTACCCCTCTATGATCATAGAATCTAGAAAGACCTCAAGGTACCTGATTGTGAAAATGATGCATCATAATTTTAGACAGGAGTTCTTGAAACCAGCTAGGGGGAAGAGCTTCCTTATGTACAGAGGAATGCTCATCAGTATAACATCAGACATGTCCACAGAAACCTGGCAAGCCAGAAAGGGCTGGCAAGACATATTCAGGGCACTAAATGAAAAGAATATGCAGCCAAGAATACTTTATCCAGAAGGGCTGACATTCAAAATGGATGGAGATATAAAGAGCTTCCAAGACTGGCAATATTAAAAAAAAGTAGTGACCACTAAGCCAGAACTACAAGAAATATTAAGATGGGTTCTATAAAAGAGTAAAAATACCCAGAATATCATGGAACAGAAATTTATGGAGACAATCTTTGGAAATAAAGACTTCACAGGTAACAAAATGTCAGTAAAAACGCATCTCTCAATAATCACTCTCAACGTGAGTGGCCTAAATGCGCCCATAAAATGGCACAGGGTTGCAGATTGGATAAAATGATAGGACCTGTCCATATGTTGTTTAAAAGAGACCCACGTTGTACCTAAGGATATATCCAAAGTGAAAGTAAAGGGATGGAGAAGTATCTTTCATGACAATGGCCCTAAAAAGAAGGCTGAGGTAGACATTCTCATATCAGATAAATTAGATTTTAAACTAAAGACTGTAGTCAGAGATACAGAAGGACACTACATCATTCTTAAAGTGTCTATCCACCAAGAAGATCTAAAAATTGTAAATATTTATGCCCCCAATATAGAAGCAGCCAACTACATAAGACAGTTAATCAAGATAAAGAGTAATACTGATATGAATACATGAATAATAGGGGATATTAACATACCACTCTCAGTAGTAAACAGATCATCAAAGCAGAAAATCAATTAAGAAACAAGAGCATTGGGACACCTGGGTGGCTCAGTTGGTTAAGCAGCTGCCTTCGGCTCAGGTCAGGATCCCAGCATCCTGGGATCGAGTCCCACATTGGGCTCCTTGCTCAGCAAGGAGCCTGCTTCTCCCTCTGCCTCTGCCTGCCAATCTGACTGCCTGTGTTCACTGTCTCTGACAAATAAATAAATAAAATCTTAAAAAAAAATGAAACAAGAACATTGAATGACACTTTGGATCAGATGGACATCATAGATATATACAGAACATTCTACCCTAAAACAACAGAATACTCATTGTTTTCGAGATCACATGGAACTTTCTCCAGAGTAGTCCACATACTGGGTCACAAGTCAGGGCTCAACCAACACCAAAAGATTGAGATTATTTCCTGCATGTTCTCTGACCACAATGTTTGAAACTGGAGCTCAACCACAAGAAAAAAGTTTTGAAGGAATTCAAACACCTGGAAGCTAAAGACCACCTGCTTAAGGATATTTGGATCAATCAGAAAATCAAAGTAGAACTTAAACACTTCATGGAAACCAATGCGAATGGAGACACTTCGTTCCAAAACTGCTGGGTACAGCAAAGGCGATCCTAAGGGGGAAATGCATAGCCATCCAAGCCTCCCTTAAAAAATATTGAAAAATCCAGAATATACTAGCTCTCTTTATACCTTAAAGAACTGGAGAATCAACAACCAGTTAAGCCAACTCCATGCACAAGAAGGGAAATAATCAAGATTAGAGCAGAGATCAACTAGAAATACAGTAGAATGCAAAATGACACTAGAACCTGTTTTTTTGAAAGAATCAATAAGATTGATAAACCATTGGCCATACTAATCCAAAGAAAAGAGAGAAGACCCAAATTAATAAAATTATGAATGAAAGGGAGAGGACACAACTAACAGCAAGGAAATAGAAACAATCACATAAAATATTATCAACAGGTATATGCCAATAAGGTAAGCAACATAGATGAAAAAGATGCATTCCTGGAAACCTATAAACTTCCAAAACTGAATCAGGAAGAAATTAATAACCTGAATAGACCAATATCTAGTAACAAGATTGAAGCAGTCATCAAAAATCTCCCCCAAAACAAGAGCCCAGGACCTGAGAGATTTCCTGGGAATTTAACCAAGCTTTCAATGAAGAAATAATATTGATCCTCCTGAAGCTGTTTCAAAAAATTGAAGGAGAACGGAAACTTCCAGACTCTTTTTATGAAGCCTGCATCACCTTGATACCCAAACCAGACAAAGGCCACACAAAAAAGAGAATTTCAGACCAATATTGATGAATATGGATGAATATGGATGGTAAGATTCTCAACCATATCTTAGCAAATAGGATCTAATAGTACATTAAAAAGATTATCCACCATGACCAGGTGGGATTTCTCCCTGGGATGCAAGAGTGGTTCAACATTCACAAATCAATCAATGTGATAGCAGAAATCAATAAGAAAAGAGAGAAGAATCATATAGACCTCTCAATTAATGCAGAAATAGCATTTGACAAAATACAGCATCCATTCCTGATAAAAATGCTTCAAAGAATAAGGATAGAGGATCTCCATTTCTCCACATCCTCTCCAACATACGTTGTTTCCTGTCTTGCTAATTTTGGACATTCTAAATGGTGTAAGGCGATATCTCAATGTGGTTTTAATTTGAATCTCCCTGATGGCTAGTGCTGATGAACATTTTTTTTTCATGTGACTGATAGCCATTTGTATGTCTTCATTGGAGAAGTGTCTGTTCATGTCTTCTGCCCATTTTTTTGACATGATTATGTGTTTTGTGTGTGTTGAGTTTGAGAAGTTCTTTATAGACCCTGGATATGAGCCTTTTGTCTGTACTGTCATTTGCAATTATCTTCTCCCATTCCGTGGGTTGCCTCTTTGTTTTGTTGACTGTTTCCTTTGCTGTACAGAAGCTTTTGAACTTGGTGAATTCCCAAAAGTTCATTTTTGCTTTTGTTTCCTTTGCCTTTGGAGACATATCTTGAAAGAAGTTGCTGTGGCTGATATCGAAGAGGTTACTGCCTATATTTTCCTCTATGATTCTGATTGGAATGCAAGTGGAAAACTGTAGAGATTCCTTAAGAAATTAAAAATAGAGCTTCCCTATGACCCTGCAATTGCACTACTACACCGAAGATACAGATGTAGTGAAAAGAAGGGCTATCTGCACCCCAATGTTCTTAGCAGCAATGGCCACAGTCACCAAACTGTGGAAAGAACCAAGATGCCCTTCAATGGATGAATGGATAAGGAAGATGTGGTCCATATACACTATAGAGTATTATGTCTCCATCAGAAAGGATGAATACCCAACTTTTGTATCAACATGGACAGGACTGGAAGAGATTATGCTGAGTGAAATAAGTCAAGCAGAGAGAGTCAATTATCATATGGTTTCACTTACTTGTGGAGCATAACAATAACACGGAGGATATTGGGAGATGGAGAGATGGGAATTGAGGGAAATTGGAAGAGGAGTTGAACCATGACAGAGTATGAACTCTCAAAATCATTCTGAGAGTTTTAAAGGGGCGGGGGTGGGAGGTTGGGGGAGCCAGGTGGTGGGTTTTATGGAGAGCACGTATTGCATGGAGCACTGGGTGTGGTGCATAAACAATGAATTCTGTTACACTGAAAATAAATCAAATAAATAAATAAATAAATAAAAATTAAAAAATAGGGATAGAGGGAACATTCCTAAATTTCATAAAATATATCTATGAAAAACCCACAGCGAATATCATCTTCAATGGAAAAAAGTTGACAGCCTTTCTTTTGAGATCAGAAACATGACAAGGATGTCCACTCTCGCCACTCTTGTTCAACATAGTATTAGATGTCCTAGCAACAGCAATCAGACAACAGAGAAAAATAAAATGTATTGAAATTGGCAATTAATTAGTCAAACTCTCTCTTCACAGATGACATGATGATTTATATGGAAAAAGTCAAAAGACTCCACCCCCAATCTACAAGAACTCATTCAGCAATTCAGTACTGTGGCAGGATGCAAAATCTATGTACAGAAATTAGTTTCTTTCTTATATACTAACAATGAAAATACAGAAAGGGAAATTCGAGAATCGACTCCATTTACTATAGCACCAAGACCCATAAGATCCTTAGGAATAAACCCAACCAAAGTGGTAAAGGATCTGTACTCAAGTAACTACAGAACACTCATGAAAGGAACTGAAGAAGACACAAAAGAGATGGTAGGCCATTTCATGCTCATGAATCTGATGAATAAACATTGTTAAAATGTCTATACTGCCTAGAACAATCTGTACTTTCAATGTCATTCCAATCAAAATTCCACTGGTAATTTTCAAGGAGCTGGAACAAATCATCCTACAATTTGTATGGAATCAGAAGAGACCCTGATTTGCTAAGGAAATGTTGAAAAAGAAAAACATGTTGCCTGAGTTCAAGCATTACTACAAAGGTGTGATCACCAAGAGAGCATGGTCTGGCACAAAACAGACACATAGACCAGTGGAATAGAATAGAGAGCCCAGATAAGGACCTTCAATTCTATGGTCAATTAATCTTCAACAAAGGAGGAAAAAATATACAGTGGAGAAAAGACAGTCTCTTCAATAAATGGTGCTGGGAAAATTGGGCAGCTATGTGTAGAAGAATGACACTCGACCATTATCTTACACCATACACAAAGATAAACTCAAAATGGATAAAGGACCTCAACGTGAGGCACGAATCCCTTAGAATCCTAGAGGAGAACAAACATTGTGTGTTGGAGAGGATGTGGAGAAAGGGGAACCCTCTTCCACCGTTGGTGGGAATGCAAGTTGGTGCAGCCACTTTAGAAAACAGTGTGGAGATTCCTTAAGAAATTAAAAATAGAGCTTCCCTATGACCCTGCAATTGCACTACTGGGTATTTACCCCAGAGATACAGATGTAGTGAAAAGAAAGGCCATGTGTACTGCAATGTTCATAGAAGCAATGGCTACAGTCACCAAACTGTGGAAAGAACCAAGATGCCCTTCAACAGATGAATGGATATAGAAGATAGGGTCCATATATTCTTTTGAGTATTATGCCTCCAACAGAAAGGATGAATACCCATTTTTTTTGTATCAACATGGATGGTACTGGGAGAGACTATGCTAAGTGAAATAAATTAATCTGGGAGAGTAATTATGATATGGTTTTGCTTATGTGTGGAGCATAAGGAATAACATGGAGGACATGGGGAGATGGAGAAGAGAAGGGAGTTGGGGGAAATTGGAGGGGGAGATGAACCATGAGAGACTATGGATTCTGAAAAACAATCTGAGTGTTTTGGAGTGGTGGGGGAGGGAGGTTGGATGAGCCTGGTGTTGGGTATTGTGGAGAGCACGTATTGCATGGGGCACTGGGTTTGGTGCATAAACAATGGATTCTGGAACACTGAAAAAAAGTTTTAAAAAGAAGTAAAAATGAAAAAAAAATAACCCTCAAAGCTTAAAAATATGCTACTATGGAGTTTGTTGTATTAAACCTCTTATTGTGATAGTAAGTAGGTTATAAAATAATTTAAAAAATTCAAAAGAGCAAGAATAATGGGAATGAATTAAAAATAAATGTTCTCTCTATGAAGTATATAGGTTTTAGGACAATACTGGATATTAAAATCCTCTTTTCCCCCAATAATGATGTTTTACAGTTTTATGGGGTCCCTGTGGTGGTTGTCCTCTTATAATTTTTGTTATCTTTCTGGGTGAGGGGACTTCTGCATTTTTTTTCTGGCAGTCTTGCTTGGGTTCAGTCCTCTTGCTCCCTATCAAGGGGCTGGACTCTGAGGAAACTGCTTTTTCAGGCTTTTGTTCTCTGGAAGGGTTTTATGTTTGTTTGTTTGTTTGTTTGTTTTTGTTTGGTTTTCCCTTGATGGCTTTTGGTGGTTCTTCGGAGGTTTAGAGGAAAGCAAACTGCACCCAGACCTTGGTCTCAGAGAGAAGCCTCAGTCTGTCCCCTGTGAGTGGTCCAAAGCACATAGACTCCCCCTCCACCACCTCCCACCAGCATAGCATGTCCACAGCCACCATCTCAGGGATCCCAGGATCTCTGGCTTGTCTCTGTACCCTGGTGCTACTAAAACCGTGAGCAATATTGGTCCAGGGATCCTGCTTCCAGGGGTTGCCTTTGCCATTGCTCTCTGGGCAGGTCCAGACCACAAAAGAGATCCCAACCAGATATAATGCACTGAGATTTCCACACCTGAATGTGCTGGGAGTGTTCAGACTCTCTACCTGTCCTAGAGTGCCTACATGGACCTTTCTCAGGGGAGGGTGTGGAGTGTGGCTCAGGCCTCAGTTGCACAGCATGAATATAGAGTGCAAAAGGCTGTAGTTCTAGAGAGCTCTGGCTGGTGTCTTCCCAGACTCTCACACACCAGCAGCTCAGGGGCCACAGCCTGGATGTTTTGCTATACTCTTTCTGGCATGGTGCTGGCAGTTGCCGTCCTGGGTCTGTGGACTTAAGCCTATGCCCATAACTGCCTGATTCCACCAGTTTCCCCTTAAGATCTTTTGCTCTTTTTTGTGTGCTTTTAACCAAGTTAATGCTGGTTCCCAATCACAAGGAACTCTCATATTGGGGTATTACTTTCCAATGTGTCACTTCTGGTTGCTCTTTCGCCTTTCTGTTTATCCTCAGATATCAGTCTGATCATTCAAAACTCCACTTTAACTCACTACCGGCGTCTTCTTCCCCCGTAGAGATCCAGAGGTGTATAATCCTACATCTCAGGCTGATTTCATGGGTGTTCAGAGTGTTCTGGTAGAAAATCAGCTCACTTAAAGGGACCGGTTAAAACAGTGTCTCCTACTTCTCCACCATCTTGCCCCTGTTCAAGTTATTGCCATTTTATTTCTTGTTTTGCTATTGTTTCTGAAGATTTTCGCTGATCCTTTTTGTCTTTGTGCTTTTAGTCCTTCTTTTGCACTAAATGAGTCCACTTCAGTATTTCTTGCAGGGCTGGTTTAGTGGACATTAACTCCTTTAATTTCTGTTTCCCTGGGAAACTCCATTCCTCCTTCTATTCTGAATAATAGCCTTACTGTATAGAGTATTCTTGACTACTGATTGTTCCCATTCAGCACTTTGCATATATCATGCCACTTTCTTCTGGCTTCCACGAGTTGCTGTTGAGAAATCGCCAGCTAGCCTCTTGGGTCTTCCATTGTAAGTTAAGAATTTCTTTAGTCTGGCTGTTTTTAAGGGTTTTTCAAATGTAATAAGCACATGTCTGTTTTTGCCTGCTGTTTTTTGTTTGTTTGTTTTGTTTTGCTTTGATTTGTTTTGTACTGTTTTGTTGTTTTTAGATGTATACAGGAGACTTAAGTTTAAATTCAACTTAAAATTAAATTTAAATTCAACTAGCCAAGGTATAGTACATTAGTTTTTGATACAATGCTCAGTGATTCATTGGTGATATACTGAACTAATGCTTTGTTCTTTTGAGCTGCTTCGGACAGATATATCTGTGTTTATGCTGGGACTGGGAGGGGAATGGTGCCAACTAACTCCCTTGTGCATGAAGAGGTGTCTTCCTGAATGTTTCCTTTAATGGAAGCCCTCTGAGAAGAGTGAATAATCTCTCACTGTGTATCTGAGACTTTCTTCAGGTCAATGTTTTCACATTGTTTGCCCTGGGATTGTTTTGCTGTCTTCTCTCCAGGAGCAGGGCAGTGCCCTCTAGGCTTTATCCCAGACAAACTTTCTGACCCCTAAAACTTCAGGGTTTAAGCTCATCTGGGTGCAAGAACTCATGAAACTCAGCCCTTCCAGCTTTCAAAGCCAGTGGCTTGGGTAAATGTTCTTGTGCATTCTCCTATGTGTTTTTCTCTCTCCCACTTTTCTCCATAACCATGGCTCCCTCCTCTCTGCAGCACCCATGATATGTTTTCCCCCTAAAATGCACTTGGATTGGTAATGAAGAAGCAATGCTTTCACTATTTGCAAGTGACAAGATACTATATTAAAAAAAAAAAAAGATATCACCAAAAAAAACAAATAAATAAATAAATAAAAGAAATACTGGAGCTGATAAATGACTTCAGCAAATTTTCAGGATAAAAATCAAAATCCAGAAATATTTTGAATCTCTATTTAGTAATAATAAAGCAACATAAAGATAAATTAAGAGAACAACCCCATTTACAACTGTATCAGTAATAATAAAATACCTAGGAATAAATTTAACAAAAGAGGTGAAAGATATGTACTCTGAAAACTATAAAACCCTGATGAAAGGATTAAATGACAATTAAAGGACACAAAGAAATGGAAATGGTTCTACCTTCAACAAAGAATGGAAGAATAAATATTCTTAAAATGTCTGTACTACCAAAAGCAATTTACATATTTAATGAAACCCCTATCAAAATACCCACAGCATTTTTTTTTTTCACAGAACTAGAACAAATAATCCTAAAATTTGTGTGGAACTACAAAAGAACCCAAATAGTTTAAGTCATCCCCAAAAAGAAAAACAAAACTGGAGGTATCACAATTCTAGTCTTCAAGTTATATTACAAAGCTGTAGTAATCAAAAGATAAACAACAGACACATGGACCAATAGAACAGGATGGAAAACTTGGAAACAAACAATTATATGGACAATTAAACTCCATCAAATAGGAAAAAATATCAAATGGGAAAAAGTCTTTTCAACAAATGATGTTGGGAAAACTGGACAGCTACTTTCAAAAGAATGAAACTGGAGCACTTTCTTACACCATATCCAAAAATAAACTAAAAAAATAGATTAAATACCTAAATTTGAGACCTGAAAATACAAAAATCCAGTTGAGAACATGGAAAGTAGTCTCTTTGACATCAGCCATAGCAACATGTTTCTATATATGTTTCCTGAGGCAAGGGAAATAAAATGAAAACAAATTACCGGGGCAAAATTTAAAAAAAATTACTTCTGAACAGTGAAGGAAACAATAAACAAAACCAAAAGGCAATCTATGGAAGGGGAGAAGATATTTGCAAATTACATATCCAAAAAGAGTTAGTATGCAAAATACATAAAGAACTTTAAAAGCTCAACACCCAGAGAACAGATAATCTATCTTAAAAATGGGCAGAAGACATGAACAGGAATTTGTCTAAAGAAGAAATCCAGATGGCCAACAGACACATAAGAGAATGTTGAAAATCACTCATTGTCAGAGACTTGCAAATCAAAATTACACTGATATGTCACCTTACTCCCACTGGAAAGGGTACAATCAAAAACACAAGAAAAGTGTTGGTTAAAAATAAAACTATGCATGATCCAGTAATCACATTGCTGGATATATACCCAAAGAATACATAAACACTAATTCAAAGGGACAGAAGCACCATATGCTTATTGCAGCATCATTTACAATAACTAAGATATGGAAGCAGCCCATGTGTCCACTGACAGAAGGACAGATAAAAAAGAAGTATTATATAAATTTAATGGAATATTATTCAGCCATAAAAAAGAATGATTTTTTTTTTTCCATTTGCAATTACATGGATGGAGTTAAATAGTATAATGTTAAGGGAAATAAGTCAATCAGGGGAAGACAAATACCATATGATTTCATTCATATGGGGATTTTAAGATTGAAGCAAATTATGAAAGGAAGAAAAAAGAGAGGAAAAGATAGACAAACTGAGAAACAGACTTTCAAATACAGAAAACAAACTGTTACCAGAGGAGAGATGGGTGGAGGAACGGGTGAAATATGTGTTGGAGATTAAAAGTATACTAATCATGATGAGCACTGCAATATATACAGTTTTTGAATAAGTATACTGTCTACATGGAACTAATATAACAGTGTATGTTAACTATACTGGAATAAAATTTTAAAAAGATAAAAATGCATGGAAAAAGTACTACAAAAGCATAGCAAACAGATTTAAGTAATGATATTACAATACATTGAGTGAAATCATGTCATATCTGGGACAACAAAAAGCAATATTTTATAATTATACAAAGTTAAATCAAATGTTCTAATTTTTCACAAAAGAAAGAAATTTTAACTTATTTTATAACTTAAATAATGTGATCATATGATGTTGCTGCTGATGGTAATTATATACACCCATTCCAACACATTTGTACTCAACCTAAAGTTATACTTAAAGGTACTACATAAAAAACTAATGATAAAAAAGTTTAATTGTATATATATTTTTAATTGTGTATGTTATTTAAGGTATAGGGTGAACCGTGTGATATGTGAATTGTATCTCGATAAAGCTATTTAAAAATAAACAAAAACTAATCATGCACTCTATGGTGACTAACATAACATAATAAAAATAATTTAAAAAAAAGATTTACCTGGTAGGGCATGACACTATAAGAAAGATAAAACAGATATGTCCTATAAATAACAGGCGTATTTCTTTTGAAAAACTCTTCAAATATGCATTGGAAATTTATATTATGTGAAATATATATACATATATATGTATAGGTAATATGTTTATATAAATAATTGCCTATGTTTAATATTCATTCTCCATAACTTAAAAAATGTATATGGTGTCTAGGACATTTCTATACTTAGATTTGGACCTTATTGATGATAGTATAAAGGAACATAGGTATATTTTAAAATTATGTCTTCAATAATTGTTTGCTACATTATAATTAAAGATATTATTATTCTGTGTGAATCATAGTTGACACACTATTTCAAATTGCTTTTTTATCAGTGTTTTTGAAGTGATCCAACTAAGTTATTTTTCAATAAATTTTCTATACAGCTTCCACTTACTTAATTGCACAATGAAATTGGTTAAACTTTATTTAATGTTGTTTAGTCCTGCCTCATTTCTCAAAGCAATTTCAGTTGATATGTAACAAAATTACAAATAATTATGTTGATACTTGTAAAATATTTCATTATCTCATGTTTTACCCAAATCATACTAAACTGGCATTCTTCTTTTTCCCCTGGGAAACATGAGAGTGTTGAGGGATTTGGTAAAATTTCACAATTGTTCCAATTAGGCATTCCTTTCACCTGACTTTTTTCTCTATGATGAAAACTCCCCTGGAGATGATTCAGACAGACCAGTGATCACAAGGGAATAAAATTCCCATGCTTACACATCCTCATGTTTAAATTACTTTATTTAATACTTATTTCTGGTGCTAACTGAAAACACAGAACATATTTAGTTGAAGGTCTTTCCACTTATTTAGCTTAAATATTCAACCTGTGACCCAGTAACAGGTAAAATGTTGAATTGGCTTAGTTTCCTAGCCTTGTGACCAGACCATTAATCACCAAGAAGGTAAGTAGCTATAAAAATGGACACTTCCGTATACATGATTTCAAATTCATAACTGTGGGAAGATTAAAGCTGAAATTTTTAGGCATGTATCACAAAATAAAATGTAAGATGATCTTATGCTACTTTACAAATCTTTGTTACATAGACAAACCATCTTCCTAACTTGGCTCCATATATATAAGCCTTTGCCCACAGGGAGTTTCACCTGTATTAAAAGATAAGCTGGAGAGGCTCCTGGATGGCTCAGTGGGTTAAGCCTCTGCCTTCAGCTCAGGTTATGATCTCAGGGTGCTGGAATCGAGCCCCATATTGGGCTCTCTGCTCAGAAGGGAGCCTGTTTTCCCCATTATCTCTGCCTGCCTCTCTGCCTACTGCTGATCTCTCTCTCTCTCTCTCTCTGTCTGTCAAATAAATAAATAAAATCTTTTTTAAAAAATCCAAATCATTGTTTTATTAGATTATCTTTTCAAATGATTTTTGTATTTTTATAAAAAGATTTTATTTATTTATTTGACAGGTCACTGGTAGGCAAAGAGGCAGACAGAGAGAAGGGGGGGGGGGCAGAAGCAGGCTCCCTGCTGAGCAGAGAGCCCGATGCCGGTCTTGATCCCAGGACCCTGGGATCACGACCGAAGCTGAAGGCAGAGGCTTTAACCCACTAAGTCACCCAGGCGCCCTGATTTTTGTCTTTTTTAAAATTTTAAAATATTTTCAGAGTAACAGAATTCGTTGGTTATGCACCATACCCAGTGTGCCATACAATACATGCCCTCCATAAAACCCCCCACCTGGCTCCCCCATCTTCCCACTCCTGCCCCTTCGAAAGCCTCAGATTGTTTTTCAGAGTCCACAGTCTCTCATGGCTCATCTCCCCTTCCAATTTCCCTCAACTCTCTTCTCCTCTCCATCTCCCCATATCCTCCATGTTCCTTGTTATGCTCCGCAAATAAGTGAAACCATATTATAATTGACTCTCTCTGCTTGACTTATTTCACTCAGCATAATTTATTCCAGTCCCATCTGTGTTGATACAAAAGTTGGGTGTTCATCCTTTATGATGGAGGCATAAAACTCCATAGTGTATATGGAACACATATTCCTTATACATTCAACCGTTGAAGGGCATTTTGGTTCTTTCCACAGATTGGCGACTGTGGCCATTGATGCTATGAAGATTAGGATACAGATGGCCCTTCTTTTCACTACATCTGTATCTTTGGGGTAAATCCCCAGTAGTGCAATTGCAGGATCATAGGGAAGCTCTATTTTTAACTTCTTAAGGAATCTCCACACTGTTTTCCAAAGTGGCTGCACCAACTTGCATTCCCACCAACAGTGGAAGAGGGTTCCCCTTTCTCCACATGCTCTCCAACACACATTGTTTCCCGTCTTGCTAATTTTTGCCATTCTAACTGGTGTAAGGTGATATTTCAATGTGGTTTTCATTTGAATCTCCCTTATGGCTAGTGATGATGTACATTTTTTTCATGTGTCTGATAGCCATTTGTATGTCCTCACTGGAGAAATGCCTGTTCATTTGTTCTGCCCATTTTTTGACATGATTATCGCTTTTGTGTGTGTTGAGCTTGAGAAGATCTTTATAGATCCTGGATATCAGCCTTTTGTCTGTACTGTCATTTGCAAATATATTCTCCCATTCCGTGGGTTGCCTCTTTATTTTGTTGACTATTTCCTTTGTTGTACAGAAGCTTTTGATCTGGATGGAATCCCAAAAGTTCATTTTTGCTTTTGTTTCCTTTGCCTTTGGAGACATATCTTGAAAGAAGTTGCTGTCGCTGATTTCAAAGAGGTTACTGCCTATGTCTCCTCTAGGATTCTGATGGATTCCTGTCTCCCATTGAGTTCCTTTATCCATTTCTAGCTTATCTTTGTCTATGGTGTAAGAGAATGGTCGAGCTTCATTCTTCTACACTTAGCTGTCCAATTTTCCCAGCACCATTTATTGAAGAGTCTGTCTTTTCTCCACTGTCTATTTTTTCCTGCTTTGTCGAAGATTATTTGACCATAGAGTTGAGGGTCCATATCTGGACTCTCTATTCTTTCCCACTGGGCTATGCATCTGTTTTTATGCCAGTACCATGCTGTCTTGGTGATCACAGCTTTGTAGTAAAGCTTGAAATCAGGTAATGTGATCCCGCCAATTTTGTTTTTCTTTTTCAGCATTTCCTTAGCAATTTGGGTTCTAGTCTGACTCCATACAAATTTTAGGATTATTTGCTCCAGCTCTTTGAAAAATACCAGTGGAATTTTGATTGGAATGAAATTAAAAGTATAGATTGCTCTAGGCAGTATAGACAATTTTACAATGTTTATTCTTCTGATCAAAGAGCATGGAATGGTCTTCCATCTTTTGGGGTCTACTTCGATTTCTTTCATGAATGTTCTGTAGTTCCTCGAGTACAGATCCTTTACCTCTTTGGTTAGGTTTATTACCAGGTATCTTATGGTTCTTGGTGCTATAGTAAATGAAATAAATTCTCTAATATCCCTTTCTGTGCTTTCATTGTTAGCATATAAGAAATCAACTGATTTCTGTACATTGACTTTGTATCCCGCCACATTACTGAATTGCTGTATGAGTTCTAGGAGTTTGGGGTTAGAATTTTTTGGGTTTCCCATACAAAGTATCATGTCATATGTGAAGAGAGAGAGTTTGACTTCTTCATTGCTAATTTGGATTAGCTAACTTTTGGATTGCTAATTTTTATTTCTCCTTGTTGTCTGATTGCTGTTTTTTGGACTTTAATACTATGTTGAACAAGAGAGGTGAGAGTGGGCATCCTTGTCGTGTTCCTGATATCAACAAGAAGGATGTGAGTTTTCTCCCATTGAGGATGATATTTGCTGTGGGTTTTTCACAGATAGATTTTATGACGTTCAGGAATGTTCCCTCTATCCCTATACTTTGAAGTGTTTTAATCAGGAACGGATGCTGGATTTTGTCAAATGATTTTTCTGCATCAATTGAGAAAACCATGTGTTTCTTCTCTCTTCTCTTATTGATTTGTTCTGTCACATTGATTAATTTGCGAATGTCGAATCATCCTTGCAACCCAGGGATGAATCCCACCTGGTCATGGTGGATTAAAAAAATGTGCTGTTGGATCCTATTTGCTAGGATCTTTTTGAGAATCTTAGCATCCATATTAATCAGGAATAGTGGTCTGAAATTCTACTTTATGATGGGTTTGGTGGGTTCTCCTCTTTGCCTGGTTTGGGGATTAGGGTAATGCTGGCTTCATAAAAAGAGTCTGGAAGTTTTCTTTCTGATTCAATTTTTTGGAACAGCTTCAGGATAATAGGTGTTATTTATTATTTAACAGTTGGGTAGAATTCCCTAGAGAATCCATCAGGTCCTGGGCTCTTGTTTTTTTGGAGGTTTTTGATCACTGCTTCAATCTCGTTACTAGATATTGGTATATTCAGGTTGTCAATTTCTTCCTGGTTCAATTTTGGAAGTTTATAATTTTCCAGGAATGGATTCATTTCATCTAGGTTGCTTAACTTATTGACATATAACTGTTGATAATAACTTCTGATGATTGTTTCTATTTCCTTGGCGTTAGTTGTGATCTCTCCCTTTTCATTCATAATTTTGTTAATTTGGGCCCTCTCTCTTTTCTTTTGGATTAGTGTGGCCAATGGTTCATCAATCTTATTGATTCTTTCAACAAACAAGTTTCTAGTTTCATTGATGCATTCTATTGTATCTCTAGCTTCTATCTCGTTTGATCTCTGCTCTAATCTTGATTATTTCCCTTTTTGTGTGTGGAGTTGGCTTAATTTGTTGTTGATTCTCCAGTTTTTTAAGGTGTAGAGACAGCTTGTATATTCTGGATTTTTCAGTTTTTTGAGGGAGGATTGGCTGGCTATGTATATCCCCCTTAGGACTTCCTTTGCTGTATCCCGAAGGTTTGCTGTCAGAGTGTCTTCATTCTTATTGGTTTCCATGAATTGTTTAAGTTCTTCTTTGATATCCTGATTGATCCATGAATTCTTAAGAAGTGTATAATTCTAACTTCAGGCTTATTTCATGAGTGATCAGAGTTCTTTCGTAGGCAATCAGCTCACTTTAGTTTACAGGTTGAAACGCGCCTCCTCCTACTTCCCTGCGATCTTTTCTCCCCCTCTTGCTTAATAAATAAAATCTTTAAAAAATGAGAAAAAATAATAAGCTTGAAGTAATAACTCAGTCAATTAGAAAGTACAGACTATGTTCAAAATGAAGGTAGTTAAAGTTCTCTTTCATTAAAATGTTTCCTTTACATTCACAGTGGCCAACTGTTTATGGTTATAGTGAAAACATTCATGAACAATACAGAATATATACTATATTCCTATGATGTAAATGATGGGGTACTTAAAATAGTGATAAGCACAACAAAGACTCTGATCTTTAGAGTAGGCAATATGAGATTAACAGGCTTTGGTCCCAAGAGTAAGAAGTATTAGAAAGAAAAAGAAATATTAAAATCTATTAGTCAGCTAACTGTTTGCAAAGTGAAACCATTCACTATTGATAATCTAGTAAACTGGTATATAAGTAGCTTTTCAGAATGAGGATGTACAACTACAGGGACCACAGAGTGGTCAGTGATTTAAGAGGCTGCCTTCAACTCAGGTCTTGATCCTCCAGTTCTGGAGTCAAGCCCTGCATTGGGCTGCCTGTTTCACATGGAATCTGCTTCTACCTCCAACTGCTACTGTGTGTGTGTGTGTG
This sequence comes from Taxidea taxus jeffersonii, assembly GCA_003697995.1. Classification (NCBI taxonomy): domain Eukaryota; kingdom Metazoa; phylum Chordata; class Mammalia; order Carnivora; family Mustelidae; genus Taxidea; species Taxidea taxus. The sequence continues at coordinate 17,911 of RCUC01133196.1, read as the reverse complement.
TGTGTGTGTGTGTGTGTGTGTGTGTGAAATATTTTTTTTCATTATCAATTTGGATATTTTATTTTATTTTATTAGTTTTTTAATTTAATTTTACTTTTTTAGTGTTCCATGATTCATACCGAGTGCTCCATGCAATACCTTCCTGGCAGTGCCCTCCTTAATACCCAACACCAGGCTCACCCAAACCCCACCTCACTCCCCTCCAAAACCCTCATTTTGTTTCTCAGAGTCCACAGTCTCCCATGGTTTGCCCCCCCCCCCCGCTGGTTTCCACCAATTCATTTACCCAATGTCCTCCATGTTATTCCTTATGCTCCACAAATAATTGAAACCATATGATAATTGACTCTCTCTGCTTGACTTATTTCACTCAACATAATCTCCTCCAGTCCTGTCCATGTTGATGCAAAATTGGGTATTCATCCTTTCTGATGGAGGCATAATATTCCATCGTATATATGGACGACATTTTCTTTATCCATTTGTCTGTTGAAGGGCATCTTGGCTCTTCCCACATTTTGCTGACTGTGGCCATTGCTGCTGTGAACATTGCGGTATGGATGGCCCTTCTTTTCACTACATCTGTATCTTTGGGGTAAATCCCCAGTAGTGCAATTGCAGGGTCATAGGGAAGTTCTATTTTTAATTTCTTAGGGAATCTCTACACTGTTTTCCAAAAGCAGCTGCACCGACTTGCATTCCCACCAATAGTGGAAAAGGGTTCCTCTTTTTCCACATCCTCTCCAACACACGTTGTTTTCTGATTTGCCGATTTTTGCTGTTCTGACTGGTGTAAAGTGATATCTCAATGTGGTTTTGATTTGAGTCTTCCTGATGGTTAATGATGATAAACACTTTTTCATGTGTCTGTAGCCATTTGTATGTCTTCTTTGGATAAGTGTCTGTTCATGCTTTCTGCTCATTTTTTGACATGATTATCTGTTTTGTGGGTGTTTACTTTGAGGAGTTCTTTATATATCTTGGATCTCAGCCCTTTGTCTGTAGTGTCATTTGTGAATATCTTCTCCAATCCTGTGGGTTTCCTCTTTGTTTTGTTGACTGTTTCCTTTGCTGTGCAGAAGCTTTGGATCTTGATGTAGTCCCAAATGTTCATTTTCCCTTTTGTTTCCTTTGCCTTTGGAGACATAACTTGAAAGAAGTTGCTGTGGCCAATGTCAAAGAGGTTACTACCTATGTTCTCCTCTAGGATTTTGATAGATTCCTGCAGCATGCTGAGTTTTTTGTTTGTTTGTTTGTTTGTTTTTGTTTTTGTTTTACCGTCTTAAGTTTATCTTTGTATATGGTGTAAGAATTGTCAAGTTTTATTCATGTTTACATAGCTTTCCAATGTTCTCAGCAACATCTATTGAAGATACTGTCTTTTTCCCACTGTATATTTTTTCCCGCTTGGACGAAGATTATTTGACCATAGACTTGAGGGTCCATATCTGGGCTCTCTACGCTATTCCACTGGTTTATGTGTCTGTTTTTATGCCAGTACCATGTTGTCTTGGTGTTCACAGCTTTGTAGTAAAGCTTGAAATCAGGCAACGTGATGCTTACAGCTTTTTCTTTTTCAGCATTTCCTTAGCAATTTGGGGTATTTTCTGGTTTCATACAAATTTTAGGATTATTTGTTCCAGCTCTTTGAAAAATGCTGGTGAAATTTTGATTGAGTTGGCATTGAAAGTAAAAATTGCTCTAGGGTGTATAGATATTTTAACAATTTTTATTCTTCCAATCCATGAGCATGGAATGGTTTTCCATCTTTCTGTGTCTTCTTCAATTTCTTTCATGAGTGTTCTGTAGTTCCTTGAGTACATATTCTTTACCTCTTTCATTAGGTTTATTCCAATATATCTTGTGCTTCCTGGTGCCATAGTAAATGAAGTCGATTTTCTTGCTTCCCTTTCTATAGTTCCATTGTTAGTGTATAAGGAACAACAGATTTCTGTGCATTGATTTTGTATTTTGCCACATTACTGAAATGCTTTATGAGTTCTAGTTGTTTGGGGGTGGAGTATTTTGCTTTTATATATAAAGTATCATGTCATCTGTGAAGAGAGAGAGTTTGACTTATTCATTGCCAATTTGAACACCTTTTATTTATTGCTTTTTTGTTATTATTGTTGTCATCTGCTATGGGTAGGACTTCTAGTACTATGTTGAACAACAATGACAAGAGTGGGCTTCCTTGTGTTCCTGATCTCAGTGGGAAGGCTGTCAGCTTTTACCCATTGAGAATGATATTTCCTGTGGGTTTTCATCTTTAGATTTTATGAAGTTCAAGAATGTTCCCTATATCCCTATACTTTGAAGCATTTAATCAGGAACAGGTGCTTTATCTGGTCAAATGCTTTTTCTGCAACAATTGTGAGTACAATGTGGTTCCTCTCTCTTCTCTTGTTGATTTGTTCTATCACATTGGTGGAATTGTGAATGTTGAGCCACCCTTTGCAACCCAGGGATAAATCCCACCTGGTCATGGTGGATAATATTTTTAATGTACTGTTAGATCCTATTAGCTAGGATCCTTTTGAGAATCCTGGCATCAATATTCATCAAAGATATTGGTCTGAAATTTTCCTTTTTGATGCAGTCTTTGTCTGGTTTGGGGACAGGGTAATATGGCTTCATAGAAAGAGTCTGGAAGTTTTCCTTCTCTTTCTATTTTTTTTTTTTTTTAATCAGGTTCAGGAGAATAGGTACTACTTCTTCTTTGAATGTTTGGTAGAATCCCCTAGGAAATTGGTCATGTGATAGGCTGTAGTTTTTTGGGAGGTTTTTGATCACTGCTTCAATCTCCTTACTAGATAATGTCTGTTCAGTTTCTCTATTTCTTCCTATTTCAGTCTTGGAAGTCTAAAGGTTTGCATTCTTAGGTTGCTTAACTTATGGTTAAAACTTATCAAATTATAACTGTTGATAATAATTTCTGATAATTATTTCTACTTCCTTTGCCTTACTCATGATCTTGCCCCTTTCATCCATAAATTTATTAATTTGGGTTATCTCTTTTTTCTTCTGGATTAGTTTGAGCAGTTCTTTATTGATCTTATTGATTGTTTCAAAGAACCAGTTTCTACTGTCATTGATGACTTATACTGTATCTCTTGTTTCTATCTCATTGATCTCTGCTCTAATCTTGATTATTTCCCTTCTTGTGCATGGGGTTGGCTTAATTTCCTGTTGATTTTCCAGTTCTTTAAGTGTAAAGAGAGCTTGTGTATTTGGTTTCTTAAATTTTATTGAGTGAGGCCTAGAAGGCTATGTATTTTCCCCTACGACCGCCTTTGCCTTATCCCATAGGTTCTGGACTAATGAGTCTTCGTTCTCATGGGTTTCCATGAATTGTTTAAGTCCTCTCTGATTTCCTGGTTAATTTAAACATTCTTGAGCAGTTTTTTTTTTTTTTTTTAACTTCTAAGTGTTTAAATTCATTCAAAACTTTTCCTTGTGGTTGAATTCCAGTTTCAAAGCATTGTGGTCTGGGAATATGCAGGGAATAATCTTAATATTTTGGTATCAGCTGAGCCCTGATTTGTGACAAGGTGTTTGGTCAACTCTGGAGAACGTTCCATGAGCACTCAAGAATAATGAATATTCTGTTGCTTTAGGGTGGAATGCTCTGTATATGAGGTCCATCTGGTCCAAGGTGTCATTTAAAACTCTTGCTTCTTTATTGATATTCTGATTAGATGATTTGTCTATTACTGAGAGTGGTGTATTAAGATCCTCTCCTAATAATATGTTCATATCAATTTGACTATTTATTTTGATTAGCAGTTGGCTTATGTAGTCGGTTGCTCCCAAGATGGGGGCATAAATATTTACAGTTGTTAGATCTTCTTGGTGGATAGACCCTTTAAGAATGATGTAGTATCCCTCTTATCTCTGACTCCAGTCTTTAGTTTAAAATCTAATTCATCTTATATGAGAATAGCTACAGCAGATTTATCTGAGGCTCGTTGGCATGAAAGATGTTTCTCCATTCCTTCACTTTCAGTCTGGATGTATCTTTAGGTTCCAAATGTGTCTCTTGTACACAGCATACATACCGGTCCTGTCATTTTATCCAGTCTGCAACCCTGTGTTGTTTTATGGGAGCATTTAATTTATGCATGTTGAGAGTGATTATGGAAAGATATGTTTTTATTGATATCATGTTGTCTCTGAAGTCCTTGTTTCTATAGATTGTCTCTGTAAATTTCTGTTCTATGTCACTCTTGGGTTCATTCTTCTTTTTTAGAACTCCCCCTTAATATTTCTTGTAGTGCCAGCTTGGTGGTCAAATACTCTTTAAAACCTTGCTGGTCATGGAAGCTCTTTATCTCTCCACCCATTTTGAATGTCAGCCTTGCTGGATAAAGCATTCTGGCTGCATGTTCTTCTCATTTAGTGCCCCGAGTATGTCTTGCCAGCCCTTTCTGGATTTCCAGGTCTGATATTATTCTAATGGACCTTCCACTGTACATAAGGAATCTCTTCCCCATAGCTCCCCTAGAAACTCTTGTCTAAAATTTTGATTCCTTAACTTCACAATCAAGTGGCTTGAGGGCTTTCTAGGTTCATTGGTCTTGGTGGGTGACCTTTCTGCCTCTAGGAAACAAAAACTTGCCTCATTCCCCAGACTGGGGAAATTTTCATCCAGAATCCATTCAACTGTGCCGTCTAGTCTTCACTCTTTCCCCACTCCCTGAGGGATCCCAATAATTCTGATGTTGGAACGTTTCATTATGTCATTTATTTCCCTAATTATGTTTTCATTGCTTCTAAGCTGTTTGTTCCATGCCTCCGCCTGATCCTTTTTCTCTACCAGTTTGTCTTCTAGATCACTAATTCTATCTTCTGTCTTGGTTGCCCTAACTGTTAGAGTATTTAGGTTAGATTGGATATCATCGGTAGCATTTTTTACTTCTGCCAGCTTGGCTCTCACTTCTGCCCTTAGAGATTCTATGTTGTCATTAATGGTTTTCTGCAACCTAGCCACTGCCTGGATAATTGTTACCCTGAATTCCCTTTCTGACATACTGTTTATGTCCATATCCAACAGTTTTGTGGCAGAGGGCACAGTCTATGAATTTTTCCTCTGTTGGGTGTTTCTCCTCCTAGTCATTTTGGTGAGAGGTAGTTGAGGGGATATATGTATATGAATAAAACAACCACGATCCAGGCAAGGCACGCCCTGGAATGTTTTGGAGCAATTGGTATTCACCATCAAAAAGAAAGAAAAAGGAAATAAAGAGAGAGATAAAGAGAAACCTCAGCCAGAATGGGGCCCAAAAGTCAGATTTATGAGGTATATAAAGAAAAACAGACAAAAAGACCAATAAAAGTATATGACAAGAAAAAAAAAAAAAGAGAATACAGCCATAATGAGCCCCATAAGTAAGATTTATGTAATACAAGAACAAAAACAAATACAGAGAAACACTGACAGACGAGAAAGATGAGAGTGTGGTTATAAATCCTCAATGTGGGCAAGGAAGTTTATGTTGGTTCTTCCTGGGTGTATCTTGATATCCTTGTTAGAAGACTCAACTTTCCAGGAATAAAGGGAGATTAAAACTTGTTTTTACATAGGGGTAGTTGTGAATAGGGGAAAAGGATTACCTTGAAGCTTATATCTATATGCATATTAGAAAAAGAAATAAACACACATGTGTATGTATGAAAAAGGTTCAAGTTGAAAAGTTGTTATGGAATATGTTGTATTAAACATCTAGTTGTAATGGTAAGTAGGTTAAAAAATTAAGAAAAAGAATCGTGAGAATTAATTTTAAAAAGTTGCATCTATGAAACATATAGGTTTTAGGGCAATATTGAGAGCTCAATATATTGTTCTTCCCTGATGTTGGGGTTTTACAGTTTTATGGGGACCCTGTGGTGGTTTTCTTCTCATTCTTATGGCTTGCCTTCTGGGGGAGGTGCTGGTTTTCATTCAGTCTTGCTTGGGTTGAGTAGTTCTGCCCCCATCAAGGGGCTGGGCTCTGTGGAAACCGAGTTTTCAGGCTTTTATTCTCTGGAGATTTTTGTTCTCTGGTGGCACTTTGCAGCTTTTCAGAGACTTAGTGGAAAGCAAACTGCACCCAGACTTCCACTTCAGAGAGAACCTTCTGTCTGCTCCCCTATGGGTGGTCTAGAGCTCACACACTCCCCCTCTGCCAACTCCGCTGAACAGCGTAACCTCCCACAGATGGTACACACCCTCAGTCACTGTCTCAGTCGTCACCCATTGTGCCCGCTTGTCTCTGCAACCCCATGCTACTACAATTGTGATCAATATTTACTCAGGGAGTCTGCTTCCTGTGGCTGCCTTAGCTGGGACTACTGTCTGGAGTTCAGGCCTTGGCTGGGTGTGCTCAGATCCTGTGGTTGCACAATTTGTGGAAAGCTGTTGGTGAGGAATCCCAACCACAGGTAATGCTGGGTTCTCTCAGGCACGGGCTAGGAACGGTCAGACCAAACACACCTGTTGCAGAAGGCCGTGGTACTAGAAACCACTGGGTGGTGCCCACGGCAGACTCTCTGGCATGGGTAGGAATGTGCTCAGACCCCACATTGCCCAGGATGCATAAGGCATTGAAGGCTGTGGACCTAGAGACCATTGGATGTTGCCCATACAAGGTTCTCTCAGAGGCCAGAGGGAGTGCACCCAGCTGAGTGGTGGTGCAAGCAGATGAAAGCCTGTGCTCAGGGACCATGGTTTGGAGGCTCCCCTGCACTCTCTGGCATGGGTGGTCACCAGTGGTGGTCATTCTGGGAACATGGGCTTAGGCCTGTGCCCATGACCACCTGATTCTGCCAGGTGCCCTTTAGGATATTTTGCTCTTTTTGAGTGATTTTAATCAGATTCCAAGTTAATGCTCGTCCCCAAACAGGGCATTCTCATATTGGGGTATTACTTTCCAAAGTGTCACTTCTGGTAGCTCCCTCCCCCTTCTTCTTATCCTCCAATATCAGTCTGAGCATTCTCACTCTGCTTTACCTCTACAATGATCTCTTCTGCCATCACAGAGATACAGAAGTGTATAATCTTACATCTCAGGCTGATTTTATGGGTGTTCATAGTGTTCTGGTAGATATTTAGCTCACTTTATGGAATTGGTTGAAATACAGTCTCCTACTTTTCTGCCATCTTGCCCCTCCCTCTCCATGTCTATTTTTCAAATAACTTGATTCAATCTACTGTTTCACATTCTTCTAAAATATACACATACAATTTTTACAATGAGAAAAAAAGTCAGTTGTTAATAGCACCATGTATTTTCATTATGTTTATCACAAATCTTGACATTATGCTGAATCATTCCCATCACAAGTTAGAAAAATATTAGGATAAATCCTGACAGTATGTTATTCTGTATTAAGGCATTCAATGTTCGCTATTATAATAAGCAACTTCAGTATTTTAAGATAGTAAATAATTCTTGTCACAGTGAGATATTGTTGTTTTATTTCTTTTGAAGCTGGGTCTTGGATCATGTGATTGCCAATGTCTACATGTAGAAGTTAGAGATGGATGACTGGAAATGACATACTTTACTCATGCCCAACCTCTTTTGCACAGATGAAACCACATGGCTATGACTTAAATTTCACAGAAACTTGGAAATATGGAAGATCATCTCGAAATTTGTTAAGCACTGTTTTTGTCACATTGCTGCATTAAATTTAAAATAGATGATTTAAGTGAATGGAGTTACTATTAATGAATAATTATCTTATATATCATTAAATGCAGAAGGTGATAAATCAAGGTATTTCTTTACTCAATTTTGTCCCTTTTTACAGGTATAGAATAATTTGTTTCCAAGTGAGATTTTAAAATATATATATAAGTGTGATAGAACAGATGAATATATGTCCATAAATAAAGTCAAGAGATAAAGTGACAAATGACCACTTTTAAAGGAAGCTGTTTTTAAACACTCGTAATATAACTTTGAGAATAGCATTGTTTTGTAAAAAACTACAAGTAGGGAAAATACCATACTAGGAATAAACAAATGGTCCAATCTAATTGGGTTAGATGGTGGTAAAATAACAAATTGATACCTGGCATGCTTTATCACTATGCTAATCTAGATAGATCATAGATAGACAGTTTTATTGATTACTAATGCTTGATAATACCACTATGACCCAGTCAGAAAAGTTTCACACTACTAACTTATTACTTGTTGGACTTCATACTTCATAACCTGTTTATTTTAATAGACCCTCTAGCAGATGTTATAATCAATGGCAGCAGAGATTTAAAAATATTTACAATAGTATTCCAGCCCATGTTTAAACTTGCTATGGTAAATTATCAGATAAGGAATGCAGGGTTAAAGGCATGGCTATCAAGATAATCTTTCTTTTTTTTTTTTTTAAAGATTTTGTTTATTTATTTGTCAGAGAGAGAGGGAGAGAGAGCGAATGAACACAGGCAGACAGAGAGTGAAGCAGACTCCCTGCCAAGCAAGGAGCCCGATGTGGGACTCGATCCCAGGCTGGGATCATGACCTGAGCCGAAGACAGCTGCTTAACCAACTGAGCCACCCAGGCGTCCCATTCTTTTTTTTTTTTTCTTTAAAGATTTTATTTATTTGATAGACAGAGATCACAAGTAGGCAGAGAGGCAGAGAGAGAGAGGAGGAAGCAGGCTGTCCACAGAGCAAAGAGCCCGATGCAGGGCTCGATCCCATGACCCTGGGATCATGACCCGGCAGCTTTAACCCACTGAGCCACCCAGGTGCCCCCAAGATAATCTTTCTATATAAACTAGTTGGATGCTCTATGGTCAGAAAATCCTTCAGAGTAGTTAATACATATTTGAGGCCTTGCATTCCCAGCTTTTAGCTTAAAGAAATAATGTCAGATTCCATATCAGTTTCTTAGTTCCCTTAAATACCATGAATATTCAGAATTTCTTTGTTCACTTCTACATACTAAAATGGCATGAAACTAAGAAAGCTGATGAGTGTTTGGTTTTCCCAAAATTTTCAATCAAGCAATTATTAGGTCAACTGGTGGCCATTTTTCAGGTCATACTATTAATTCATTCTCTTGCTAACAAAAAAGAAAACAACAGGAATCAATGATACCAATAATGGGAAAGTTACACAGGGCTCTGATTCACTTAAGGAATAAACCCCAAGTCTCATGGACTGTATTCCTGTTAGTAGAGTCTCAAAGGTTGATTTCTTTTTTTATTTATTTGTCAGAGAGAGAGAGAGAGAGAGCAAGCACAGGCAGACAGAGGCAGGCAGAGGCAGAGGGAGAAGCAGGCTCCCTGCTGAGCAAGGAGCCTGATGTGGGACTCGATCCCAGGACGCTGGAATCATGACCTGAGCTGAAGGCAGCCGCTTAATAAACTGAGCCACCCAGGCGTCCCTCCAGCCTGTCTTCTGGGAGAGAGGCCTGTCATGCTGTTTCTCACGCAATCCTGCTTGGTCACCCAGGAGTCCCTCAAAGGTTGATTTCTAACCCACCAAAATAAACATTGCTGAGAAGCACCTGATTTCTAATGTAGAATCCGCACAGTGTTAGTTTTAAATGGCATTATATGATTCTAGATGATACCAAGCTGGAGCGTAAGGCAGTTGGCTTAGCCTACTATCCTATCTATCTTGTTTTCTTTTCCTTCACACAAGAGTCTAGGATTCATGCTTGTGACCATTGTCTGGTGACTTAATATGGCTTCCAGATTTCATTCCTAATTGTTGCTTTAATTTTACAATTTATTATTTTGAATTATATTCTCAGTACATAGCTATTTTATATCTCTGTGTTTAGATATTTTTGATAATAATTTTGGTTGATGTTAAAAAATTGAATGAAAAGTTCTCAGTTTTTCTCCATTGAGAATGATACTTGTCGTGGGTTTTTCATAGATAATTTGATAATATTGTGGTATGTGCCTTCTATACCTACACTTTGAAGAGTTTTGATTAGGAAGGGATGCTGCACTTTGTCAAATGCTTTTTCAGCATCTATTGAGAGTATCATATGGTTCTTGTTCTTACTTTTGTTAATGTACTGTATCACATTGATATGTGGATGTTGAACCAACCCTGCTGCCCTGGAATAAATCCCACTTGGTCGTGGTGAATAATCCTTTTGATGTACTGTTGGATCTTATTGGCTAGTATTTTGGCGAGAATTTTCGCATCTGTGTTCATCAAGGATATTGGTCTGTAATTCTCTTTTTTGATGGGATCCTTGTCTGGTTTGGGGATCAAAGTGACGCTGGCCTCATAAAATGAGTTTGGAAGTTTTCCTTCCATTTCTATTTTTTGGAACAGTTTCAGGAGACTAGGAATTAATTCTTCTTTAAATGTTTGGTAGAATTCCCCTGGGAAGCCATCTGGCCCTGGGCTTTTGTTTGTTTGGAGATTTTGGATGACTGTTTCAATCTCCTTACTGGTTATGGGCCTATTCAGGTTTTCTATTTCTTCCTGGTTCAGTTTTGGCAGTTTATATGTCTCTAGGAAAGCATCCATTTCTTCTAGATTGTCAAATATGTTGGCATAGGGTTGCTCATAATATGTTCTTATGATTGTTTGTATTTCTTTGGTGTTGGTTGTGATCTCTCCTCTTTCATCCATGATTTTATTTATTTGGGTCCTTTCTCTTTTCTTTTTGATAAATCTGGCCAGGGGTTTATTAATCTTATTAATTCTTTCAAAGAACCAGCTCCTAGTTTCATTGATTTGTTCTATTGCTTTTTTGGTTTCTATTTCATTGGTTTCTGCTTTGATCTTTATTATTTCTCTTCTCCTGCTGGGTTTAGGCTTTCTTTGTTATTCTTTCTCGAGCTCCTTTAGGTGTAGGGTTAGGTTGTGTATTTGAGACCTCTCCTGTTTCTTGAGATAGGCTTGCATCGCTATATATTTTCCTCTCAGGACTGCCTTTGTTGTGTCCCACAGATTTTGGACCATTGTGTTTTCATTATCATTTGTTTCCATGGTTTTTTTCAATTCTTCTTTAATTTCCTGGTTGACCCATTCATTCTTTAGAAGGATGCTGTTGAGTCTCCATGTATTTGTGCTCTTTCCAAATTTCCTCTTGTGATTGAGTTCTAGCTTCAGAGCATTGTGGTCTGAAAATATGCAGGGAATGATCCCAATCTTTTGGTACTGGTTGAGACCTGATTGATGACCCAGGATGTGATCTATTCTGGAGACTGTTCCATGGACACTAGAGAAGAACATGTATTCTGTTGCTTTGGGATGGAATGTTCTGAATATATCTGTGATGTCCATCTGGTCCAGTGTGTCATTTAATACCTTTATTTCCTTGTTGATCTTTTGCTTGGATGATCTGTCCATTTCAGTGAGGGGTGTGTTAAAGTCTCCTACTATTATTGTATTCTTGTCAATGTGTTTCTTTGATTTTGTTATTAATTGATTTATATATTTGAGAGTTTTTCCGTTAAGGTCAGGAACACAGCAGGGATGTCCGTTATCACCACTACTATTCAACATAGTACTAGAACTCCTAGCCTCAGCAATCAGACAACAAAAAGAAATTAAAGGCATCCAAATCAGCAAAGAAGAAGTCACACTATCACTCTTTGCAGATGATATGATACTATATGTGGAAAACCCAAAAGGCTCCAGTCCAAAACTCCTAGAGCTTGTATAGGAATTCAGTAAAGTGTCAGGATATAAAATCAATGCACAGATATCAGTTGCATTTCTTTACACCAACAACAAGACAGAAGAAAGAGAAATTAAGGAGTCAATCCCATTTACAATTACACCCAAAACCATAAGATACCTAGGAATAAACCTAACGAAAGAGGCAAAGAATCTATACTCAGAGAACTATAAAGTACTCATGAAAGAAATTGAGGAAGATACAAAGAAATGGAAAAATGTTCCATGCTCATATATTGGAAGAAAGATATTGAATAAATGTCTCTGCTACCTAAAGCTATCTACACATTTAATGCAATGCCTATAAAAATCCCCTCCAATTTTTTCAAAGAATTGGAACAAATAATCCTCAAATTTATCTGGAACCAGAAAAGACCTTGAATAGCCAAAGGAATATTGAAAAAGAAAGCCAAAGTTGGTGGCATCACAATTCCAGACTTCAAGCTCTATTACAAAGCTGTCATCATAAAGACAGTATGGTACTGGCACAAAAACAGACACATAGATCAATGGAACAGAATAGAGAGCCCAGAAATAAACCCTCAACTCTATGATCCACTAATCTTCGACAAAGCAGGAAAGAATATTCAATGAAAAAAGAGCCTCTTCAACAAGTGGTGTTGGGAAAATTGGACAGCCACATGCAGAAAAATGAAATTGGACCGTTTCCTTACACCACACACAAAAATAGACTCAAAATGGATGAAGGATCTCAACGTGAGAAAGGAATCCATCAAAATCCTTGAGGGGAACACAGGCAGCAACCTCTTCAACCTCAGCCGCAGCAACTTCTTCCTAGGAACAATGCCAAAGGCAAGGGAAGCAAGGGAAAAAATGAACTATTGGGACTTCATCAAGATCCAAAGCTTTTGCACAGCAAAGGAAACAGTCAACAAAACCAAAAGACAACTGACAGAATGGGAGAAGATATTTGCAAACGACATATCAGATAAAGGGCTAGTATCTAAAATCTATAAAGAGCTTAGCAAACTCAACACCCAAAGAACAAATAATCTAATCAAGAAATGGGCAGAGGACATGAACAGACATTTCTGCAAAGAAGACATCCCGATGGCCAACAGACACATGAAAAAGTGCTCCACATCACTGGGCATCAGGGAAATACAAATCAAAACCACAATGAGATACCACCTCACACCAGTCAGAATGCCTAAAATGAACAAGTCAGGAAATGACAGATGCTGGCGAGGATGTGGAGAAAGGGGAACCCTCCTACACTGTTGGTGGGAATGCAAGCTGGTGCAACCACTCTGGAAAACAGCATGGAGGTTCCTCAAAAAATTGAAAATAGAGCTACCTTATGACCCAGCAATTGCACTACTGGGTATTTACCCTAAAGAGACAAACGTAGTGATCCAAAGGGGCACGTGTACCCGAATGTTTAGAGCAGCAATGTCCACAATAGCCAAGTTATGGAAAGAACCTAGATGTCCATCAACAGATGAATGGATAAATAACATGTGGTATATATATATATGTATATATATATACAATGGAATACTATATAGCCATCAAAAGAAATGAAATCTTACCATTTGCGACAACATGGATGGAACTAGAGCGTATTATGCTTAGCGAAATAAGTCAACTGGAGAAAGACAACTATCACATGATCTCCCTGATATGAGGAAGTGGAGATGTAACAGGGGTGGTGGTTAAGGTGGTAGGAAAAGAAAAAATGAAACAAGATGGGATCGGGAGGGAGACAAACCAAAAGAGACACTTAATGTCATAAAACAAACTGAGGGGGTTTGGGGGGAGAGGGGTTGGGAGAGGGTGGTGGGGTTACATTATATGCTTAAATGAAGCTTAAATAAAAAGAAAAAAAAGAAATCTGAACCTTAAAAATAAATAAATAAAAAAAAGAAGAAGACAACTAATCAGATTGATTTTTGCTTCACTTTTGAGAGTTCCTCTTGGTTTTAAAACTGATCCCTATAACAAAGCAAAGTTCTGTGACCTTGTCTGTTAAACATAAATATCGCAGGTAGAGACAGCAAATGTTATGGAACTAAGTGCATACATGTTCTGAGTTGGTTAGTAAAATCTAATTTGTCAAATATATTTGGTACCTTTTAATTTTTAATTTTAATTTTTATTTTTTTTTAATTCCTTATTTAAATGGAGGGGGAGAAGAACCATGAGAGACTGTGGACTCTGAGGAACTAAGTGTTTTGGAGGGAGGGGGGTGGGAGGTTGGTTGAGCCTTGTGGTGGGTATTGTGGAGGGCATGATTTGCATGGAGCACTGGGTGTGGTGCATAAACAATGAATTCTGGAACACTGAAAAGAAATTTTAAAAATAAATAAAATTTTAAAAATAAAATAAAATTACTTAAATTCAATTAAGTTAACATATACTTTATTATTAGTTTCAGGGCTAGAGGTTAATGATTCATCAGTTGCATATAACACCCAGTGTTCATTACATCAAGTCTCCTCCTTAATGTCCACTACCCTATTAACCCATTGCCTGACCCACCTCCAGTCCAGCAACCTTCAGTTTGTTTCCAAGAGTAAAGAATCTTATGGTTTGCCTCCCTGCATAATTTCATCTTATTTTATTTTTCCTTCTCTGACCCTATGTTCATCTGTTTTGCTCCTTAAATTCCACATATGGGTGAAATCACAAAGTATTTGTCTTCCTCTGGCTGACTTATATATATTTTGCTTAATACAATATCCTAGAGTTCCATCCATGTCCTTGCAAATGACAAGATTTCATTATTTTTGATGGCAGAGTAATAGTCTATTGTGTATATATCTATAAACCTATGGGTGTGTGTATATATATGTGTGTGTGTATATATGTATACATATATATATATATATATATACATGATATGTATGTGATACATATATATCAGAAATTCTTTATTCATCCATCTGTTGATGGACATATGGGTTCTTTTCATATTTTGGCTATTGTGGACATTGTCATTATAAACATTGGGTTGCATGTTCCCCTACAAATTTTTTTGTATCCTTTGTATAAATCCTAGTAGTGCAATTCCTGAGTTATAGGGTAGTTCTATTCTTAACTTTTTAAAAAACTTTCATACTGTTTTCCAGAGTGGCTGAATAAGTTTGAATTCCCAAAAACAGTGTAAGAGAGTTCCCCTTTCTTCACATCCCTGCCAACATCTGTTGTTTCCTGAGTTGCTAATTTTAGCTGTTCTGACTCATGTGAGGTGGTATCTCATATTTGGTATTCTGTAGATAATGTTTCTCACTTCAGATAACTAGAGATTTCAAGATACAATGAGCATTTCATATGTAGTTTTTCTACAATTTCTATTATTATTTCTATGGACCATTCATCCACCCTTCAAAAATAAATAAGGATATGAAGGATATTCATGTGGCTATTTAATCCTTGTGATGAATAAACCATGCACTCTTTTCCAATGAGAAATGATCACTTTATAAATCCCCTGTCTGAAAAAGGCTCACATGGTCATGTACAAATTTATATCAATACAGGAAAAGCTTTGTTCATATATATAGCTGCACCTCAAAAAACTTCCAAATTATTTAACCTCACAAGAGAACTCCCTCAAGTCATCATCTCATTTCTTCTCTTAAAAAGTATGATTAAACACAGGAGGAGTCAAGATGGCGGAGAAGTAGGAGGCTGAGACGACATCAGCCAGTAGGAGATCAGCTAGATAGCCTATCAAGCCATCCCGAACACCTACAAATCCAACAGGAGATCGAAGAGAATAAAAACAACAATTCTAGGAACAGAAAATCGACCACTTTCTGAAAGGTAGGACCAGCGGAGAAGTGAATCCAATGTGATGGGAAGATAGACACCAGGGGGAGGGGCCGGCTCCCGGCAAACAGCGGAGCACAAAATCAGAACTTTTAAAAGTCGACTCCACGGAGGGACATCACTCCAGAGGCTAAACTGGGGTGAAGACCTCACGGGGACAACGTGGACTCAGGTCCCACGGGGTCACAGAAGGATCAGGGGTGTCTGAGTGTCGCAGAGCTCACAGGTATTAGAGCGGGGAAGTCGGCTGCGGAGACAGAGCCGAGATTTCCTAGTGGTCTGTGACACGGACCGGTGCTCTGTGGCACTGGCCGGTGCTCTGTGCGAGGGGTCCCCACAAGATCCGGGGAGACTCCGACCCGGGAGAGCTCAGGGATCTACGGGGTCCGGAGACTCCAGGTGGGACTCTGCCAGAGACAGAGACTCTTAGTCACAGGCTGAGTGAGCTCGGAGCACTCCCAGAAGCCAGTGAGATGGGACTGCTTACAAACGATTTTGTCTGAGAGCGGTCTGCGGGCGCGCGCGCTCTGCGGGTACGCACAGTGTCGGCGGGCCCGCAGTGTCTGCGGGCGCGCGGTGTCTGCGGGCGGACGCGCGCGCGCACTCTCCGGCGCAAACGTGGGTTAGGGGGACTGGAGGGATTAAACGCATTTCTCTGAAGGCGCACTGAAGATTGGGGCCCCTAGATCTCGGCTCCTCTGAACCGGAGATTGGGAGGCCGCCATTGTCATTCCCGTCCTCCAGAACTCTACAGAAAGCACGTTCAGGGAACAAAAGCTCCTGAAAGCAAACCTGAGAGGATTACTTAGCCCGGCCCCTGGTAAGGGCGGTGAAACTCCGCCTGGGGCAAAGACACCTGAGAATCACTACAACAGGCCCCTCCCCCAGAAGATCAAAGAAATACAGCCAAGACCAAGTTCACTTAGCAAGGAGAACAGCGGATTCTTATCTGGACAAAATGACAAGGCGGAAAAACTCACCACCAAAAAAAGAGCAGGAGACAGGACCGAAGGCTAGGGACCTAATCAATACAGACATTGGTAATATGTCAGATCTGGAATTCAGGATGACGATTCTCAAGGTACTAGCCGGGCTCGAAAAAGGCATGGAAGATATTAGAGAAACCCTGTCAGGAGAAATAAAAACCCTTTCTGGAGAAATAAAAGAAATAAAGTCTAATCAAGTTGAAATAAAAAAAGCTATTAATGAGGTGCAATAAAAAATGGAGGCTCTTACTGCTAGGATAAATGAGGCAGAAGACAGAATTAGTGATATAGAAGACCAAATGGCAGGGAATAAAGAAGCTGACCAAAAGTGAGACAATCAACTACTAGACCACGAGGGGAGAATTCGAGAGATAAGTGATGCCATAAGATGAAACAACATTAGAATAATTGGGATTCCAGAAGAAGAAGAAAGAGAAATAGGAGCAGAAGGTATACTGGAGAGGATTATTGTAGAGAATTTCCCTAATATAGCAAGGGGAACAAGCATCAAAATCCAGGAGGCCCAGAGAACACCTCTCAAAATCAATAGGAATCGACCCACACCCCGCCATCTAATAGTAAAATTTACGAGTCTTAGCGACAAAGAGAAAATCCTGAAAGCAGCACGGGACAAGAAGTCTGTAACGTACAATGGTAAAAATATTAGATTGGCAGCAGACTTATCCACAGAGACCTGGCAGGCCAGAAAGAACTGGCATGATATATTCAGAGCACTAAACGAGAAAAACATGCAGCCAAGAATACTTTATCCAGCTAGGTTATCATTGAAAATAGAAGGAGAGATTAAAAGCTTCTAGGACAAACAAAAACTGAAAGAGTTTGTAAACACCAAACCAGCTCTACAGGAAATATTGAAAGGGGTCCTCTAAGCAAAGAGAGACCCTAAAAGTATTACCAGAAAGGAACAGAGACATTATACAGTAACAATCACCATACAGGCAATACAATGGCACTAAACTCATATCTCTCAATAGTTACCCTGAATGTAAATGGGCTAAATGCCCCAATCAAAAGACACAGGGTTTCAGAATGGATAAAAAAACAAAACCCATCCATATGCTGCCTACAAGAAACTCATCTTAGACCTGAAGACACCTCCAGATTGAAAGTGAGGGGGTGGAAAACAATTTACCATGCTAATGGACATCAGAAGAAAGCTGGGGTGGCAATCCTTATATCAGATCAATTAGATTTTAAGCCAAAGACTATAATAAGAGATGAGGAAGGACACTTCATCATACTCAAAGGGTCTGTCCAACAAGAAGATCTAACAATTTTAAATATCTATGCCCCTAACATGGGAGCAGCCAACTATATAAACCAATTAATAACAAAATCAAAGAAACACATTGACAAGAATACAATAATAGTTGGAGACTTTAATACACCCCTCACTGAAATGGACAGATCATCCAAGCAAAAGATCAACAAGGAAATAAAGGTCTTAAATGACACACTGGA
>RCUC01133195.1:0-20373 GCA_003697995.1 Taxidea taxus jeffersonii | reverse complement strand
AAAAAAAAAAAAAAATTATCAAACTGAATTTTTTTGAACTCTGGAAATTAACCTAAGGCTTCCAACAGTTGAAGAAGGATTTACTCAAGAAAACTGGCTGAGTTTGGGTAAAAACAGGGAACACCTCCATGGTATTTTTAACTTGTCTTTTGCTCATCCCCT
The DNA here is from genome assembly GCA_003697995.1 of Taxidea taxus jeffersonii. Taxonomy (NCBI): domain Eukaryota; kingdom Metazoa; phylum Chordata; class Mammalia; order Carnivora; family Mustelidae; genus Taxidea; species Taxidea taxus. The sequence continues at coordinate 20,211 of RCUC01133195.1, read as the reverse complement.
TCTCCCCAGCTATGCAATAGCCTTGAAAGCCAACAACCTCCAAACATGGTAAAAACAAAACAGAACAAACAAAAACTGCCTAGAAGCCCTAGAGAAATGGAAACTGGTTTGGAACTCTCCAAAAACATATTCTCAGAGAACTGTCATTATCCGATGTGTCTGGCACATCCCTCAAACCTCCACTGCTAGCATTTGCATTTATTTGACCTGACTCAGAGACCACTTGTTGCAAACAACCTTTTCCTCAGGGGCGTTTGTTGAAAAAATCAGCACCAATTATTTAATATTGCCACTGTCTGAGAAAACTAAAACAATGGAACACATGAGAAGCTGACCAAAACACTTAAAGGGAAAAACTAAGAAATAAGATGTCCCTAGGGGGGCCTGAGAAGTACAACCTATTCCTGGGAATCTACAAGGCCACACAGAAGTATAGAGAGGCTGCATGCGTGCCAAGGGCCATTTGAAGTCCCATGAAAGATCTAAAAGGGCCCTACTCTTTCACCTAGGGCTGACCTGAAAGCTCTGTGAAAGCAAGAAGGAAAGGCCAAGAAAGAGCTGTAAAGCCTAAATGTTGAAGGAGTGCCCGAACGGGCACACAGAGCCCATTGGCAATGGGCAGGAGGCCTCCTGGTTCCAGGCACTTAAGAAATTTCTGTCCAGTCACAAGCTGACTATTAAGCTAATCAAACAGAAATGCCAGTTGTCACAAATGACAAAAAATACGAACATTACAAATTAGTTCAGGAAAGTGGACAAACGAACTCAAAGCACAAAGAACAGCAACAAAATCTGATTTCCAGTCTTGCCATATTACATTATTTCAAATGTTCAGTTTTTTATTTTAAAAAATGATAATACATGCAAAAAAAACAAGGAGATATGGTTCATACAGAGAAAAAGAAGAGTCAAAAAAAAGAAAAAAGAAAAAAAAAGAGCTAGAGGAGGTTACATATTAGACCTAATAGACAAAGATTTTAAATCAGCTGTTTTACATATGTTCAAAGAATTAGAAAAACCATTTATAAAGAACTAAAGAAAATGTAAGAATTATGCCACACCAAATACAATGAAGATATAGAAATTTTAACAAAAGGAAGAAAAAAACTAATAAATTTAAAAGGATTGAAGTCATACAATTTTCTTTTACCATATGGAATGACACTAGAAATCAATAAAAGAAGGAAATCTGGGACATTCACAAATATGTGCAAATTAAATAAGACACTCCAAAATTAAGCAGTGAGTCAGAAAAGAAATCACAAGGGAAATTAGAAACTAATTTTAGATGAATGAAAACAAAAACACAATAAAATCCCACAACAGAACTTAGGAGATGTAACTAAAGCAGTGTTTAGAGAAAAACTTATATCTATAAACACCTGTACTAAAAACACCTCCAAAAAAACAGAAAACGAAACAAAACAAAAACCTCTAAACAATAACCTAACTTTGCACCATAAGAAACTAAAAAAAGAAGAGCAAACTAACAAACATAAGGAGGGAAAACAAGCATAAGGAAGGAAATAATAGAGTAGACATAAAATGAAAAGAGATAAAGACATAAGACATAAGAGAAAAGACATAAAACAAAAGAGATTAACAAACGAAACCAAAGTTGGTTCTTTGTCAAAATCAACAAAAGTGACAAACTTTTAGCTAGTTTAATCAAGAAGGAAGAGAGAGAACATTAAAATGATGAAATCTTGGAATGGACCATTATTGCCAACCTTACAAGAATAAAAAGGATTATAAGGGAATGCTATGAGCAAAATAGGTAACCTGTGTGAAATGGACAAATTTCCAGTAAGACACACACTACCAAAACCAACTCAAGTAGAATTAGAAAATCTGGGTAGACCTATAACCAGTAAAAAGATCAAGTTAGCAATAAGAATCTAAAAAAAAAGCATACACCAAAAGGAAAAACCCAGACCCAGTTGGCTTCATGGAAAATTATACTGAATACTTAAATAACCAATTCCAGTCCTGCAAAAACTCTTCTAAAGAACAAAACAAAGGATGCTTTCCATCCTTTGATTATAAAGGAACAATGCTGAGAACTCTAATGATACTGCCCAAAACTAATTCTCCTAAAACTTCACAGAGCCTATTCCTTTTTATTCTCCTTCCCCAACTTTCTCTCTTTGCATGGCCATCTCATAAGTTCCCATTTCCAGACCTTTCCCTCCTCCCTTTATCTCTTAGCAGTATCTATATCTCTGGTAGTCACTTCAAGGATAAAACTTTGGAGAAGTAGGTAAACCATTTCTTTTTAAATAACTAATCTGACAGGGCTCTGTGCATGATCATGCAAGTGTGCACTGCCCAACCCCAGAAGAACTAATCACATCACACACCTATAGATGTGGACCGCCATTCCAATTTTTCACCTAACAGTAGTTAAGCAACTTTATTTCCCAAAAATCAGTAATCGTAACCACATTATAACTAATTGTAATTCACATAAAAGTGCCACAATGACCCTGATTTTGATATTCCTGGTGAGTTAGGACGAAAAGGAAACTAATGATCACTTAACAGGAAAATCTGATGCTCTATACTCAAGACACATGATTATTAAACAAGCCAAAATCTAACTTATCCATTTCACACAAAATCTAATTCTCTTTCTGACTTTCCATGTCCGTAATTGTTTCCAACATTCACATATATTTAAAATCTCAGGCTAGCTCACTCACCCCTCCAATCTAATATTCTACATAGCAGAGTAAAATTAATCTGTCCCTGAGACAAAGCAAGTGGCACAAGAAAGGGGTTGATGACATTTGCTGACTGCAAATAGGATGGGTACCAGGTACGCGGTGGTAGCGTGAGGACAGACTCTTGACCTCACCAGCCTCCCCTAACCCCCAGGATATTTACTTTTGCTCAAGAAATCTATGCTGAGGGCACCTGGGTGGCTCAGTGGGTTAAAGCCTCTGCCTTCGGGTCAGGTCATGATCCCAGGGTCCTGGGATCGAGGCCCGCATTGGGCTCTCGGCTCCGCGGGGAGCCTGCTTCCTCCTCTCTCTCTGCTGCTTGTGATCTCTATCAAATAAATAAATAAAATCTTTAAAAAAAAAAAAGAAATCTATGCTGAGGCAACATGTAAAAATTCTAGAACCATCTTTTAATTGTCTGCCATTTCATGTTGAGTGTTTCTGTATCAAAGACATCATTCTCAGGGTTCTTTTTTCATTTTTCTTCTGTAATTCACCTTTAAATACTACACAGTGTTCTCCTCAGTGTGACTAGGCTTTGGGATTCTCTGCCCCCTGGATATGTTCTGTGTGCATAGCTTGGTTCATTGGCCACACTGATTCATTTACATAAATTAATCTCTTCATAACCATAACAGTTTTAATAAGGTCCACTGGGAAATCCAATATACCTTTGTTAACTGCTTATTCTTACCACAGAGAAACATTTAGAAACAGAGTAATCAGTGAGACAAGAGTTATAATGAATCACTAGAGGCATCCTCTGGACTTATCTGTGATATTGGCAAGGGCCAGAGACCACAGGAGATTAATTAAAAAGTTGAATTTCCCCCTGGATCATCTTAAGAAGTGGTCCCTATTGACCTGTAATTTGTCAAAAGTAACCAAACTCCAGGCTTCCTCCTTTCCTGAACTTTGTGCATGTTTGGATTACAAACACCTAACCTCTTGAGTGCCATTTGACCCAGCAGAGCAGAAGCAAATTAGTACCCTACAACCCTATTCTTTTGTGCACAGCTCCTTCATCATGAAGAGAAAACACAGTGTGCACAGAGAATTTTAAATCTAGATTATGGTTATATACATCACCAGGACCTTTACTCTTTTCATTTCCAGATGAAATGTTCTGTCAACTTACGTCTAATTAGGGAGGAATTCAAGATAATAAATTCCTGGGTGGCTCAGTGGGTTAAAGCTGCTGCCTTTGGCTCAGGTCATGATCCCAGGGTCGTGGGATCGAGCCCCGCATCGGGCTCTCTGCTCTGGGGACAGCCTGCTTCCTCCTCTCTCTCTCTGCCTCTCTGCCTACTTGTGATCTCTGTCTATCAAATAAATAAAATCTTTTAAAAAATTAAAAAGATAATAAATTCCTATCACATAAGAAATTTGGAGCTGGAAGAAGCCATCGTACCTGCTTTGTCCATTCATTTTACAGGAGAGAAAGCAGTTGCTACAGAAGGCTATACAACTTGCTTATGGTCACACAGAAAGTGTGTGCTTGAACCAAGTCTAGAACTCTGGTCTCCCAGAACAGTGTTCTTCCAACAAAAATTGGAAGAGTGTCTGCTACCTGAAGACAAGTTTGGAAAAGAATTAAGAGATTGCTTTCATTAAGCTGTGGTTAGAAAAATATGGTGCCATATTATTTCTTCCTTTGAAATTTTGAAATCTATTTCATAGTTTCCCCTTCTTTTACACTCTCATTGCCATTGTTCTTATTAACTCATGTTCCTAAATGCTGCTACAGCCCCCTTGCTTTGGCTTCTATATGCCAATCACTTCTATTTCTAATCTATCCTGCATACCACTGCCAAATAATCTTCCCAAAAGAAGGTCATATCCCAATTTATTTAAGAAAATAAACTGTATAATCTTAAAGTCGTTGCTCTGCTTCGTTACCATGCCAGGAGAATCTAATTTTTTGGTCCAAATTTCTTTTTTTTTATTTCAATCATCCAAATTTTTGATCAATGACTCCAAAATAATCTGTTTAAATTCATCTAATCAGGGGTGCCTGGGTGGCTCAATTGGTTAAGTGTCTGCCTTTGGCTCAGGTCATGATCATAGGGTCCCAGGTTTGAGCCCCACATCCAGCTCCCTACTCAGAGGGAGCCTGCTTCTCCCTCACCCAATCCCGTGTGTGCTCTCTTTCTCTGTCAAATAAATAAATAAAATCTTTTTAAAATTTTAAAAAATAAATTCATCTAATTCACTGGCTTATGCTTTCCATTTTAATCACATGTGAAAATCTTAGGTATGGCATCATCTACTATAGCTCTTTGCTGCTAATGTTCCATGCATCTTTCAGTTAGTTGTTCTGTTACACTTGTTCTGACAATCACATCTGTATAAACTGGAAGACAAACTGTGGTATATCCACAAAACTGAATACTACTCAGTAATAAAAAGGAGTGAACCACTGATACAAGAAATGACATCAATGCATCTCAAAATAATTAGACTGAGTGAGAGAAGCCAGAGAAAAAGACCATACATACTGTCCATCTCTATAAAATTATAGCAATTCTGGAAAGGACAAGAAATCAAGAGTGACAGCACATCAGTGGTTGCCTGGGAAAGGGAGATAAGAGGCAGGAAGGGACAGAAAGGGATTACCAAGGGGCACAAGAAAATTTTGGCCAATCATGGTTATGATCATTAATTTAATTGTGGTGATAGTTTCAGGGGTGTATCTACATATACATACACAGAAAATGTGTTCAGCTTCTTATATGGCAGTTATTCCTCAGTAAGGCTATTATGAAAAAGAGAAAAAGCATTCTGAACTAACCATTATGAGGCCACTGATGACCTTTGAAATAATAGGATCCACACATAGTAGGTGTTATAGACTGAATATGTCCCCTAAAAAATGCATATGATGAAATATTAAACCCAAATTTGATGGCATTTAGATGTGGGGCCTTAGGAGGTAATTAAAGTTGTATTAGGGTCATGAGAGTGGGCACCTCATGATGAGATTAATGCCGTTATAAAATGTTGAGGAGACACAGGATCTCCCTATCTGCTCTCCACCATGTGCCATCTGCAAACCAGAAATCAGGCTCTCACCAGACACCAAATCTGCAAGTGCTTTGGTCTTGGACTTCTCAGCTTTTAGATCTCTCAAAAATAAATGCTTCTTGTTTAAGTCACCTGTCTATAGAATGTTTGTTATGTCAGCCCAAACAAGGCTGAAGCAGATACAGAAACCCAAATGCAAGAAGAAAAGTATGAGTGGATGTTCAGGTATTGGAAGCACATAATTTGTCAATAAAATAAAGAAGAAATGAGATAGTAGCCCAATCAGGCAACAGGACCAACATTAGAAATTTTTTATAGCGAAGTTCTAAGCATGTTTACAGGCTTAGGGGATGGATTCAGTGGGAATAAAATAAAAGATGTCAATGAGTGAGGCTGTAATTGATGCAGTTTCATCCCAAAGGAGAATGGAAGATATTTACCACAAAAATTCAGACCTCCTTAAAACAAAGAATCTGGGAGATGACCCCAGATATACAAGATAGAGATAGATAAACCTCTGAAAGTCTCCTTACCAACATCAAAATCTACATGCATTTACCCAGTTGTTTTTAACACCAATTCTACCCCTTGGATGTTTTCCAAAAGCATCTCCACTCACTTCTCACAAAGTTCACTTTAAATCACCATCGTACTACAGTCTTTGAACACAGACTGCTTATGGATCACAAAATCATTTAAAAACTTGTCAAATTTCTCTCAGCTCTAAGTCCTGCTTTGCTAACCTCACCTTGCTGTTAACTATGAAGCAAAAGATTTTGGTCTCTGAGCTCTTCTCATAGTATTTGTGACAGCACAGAAAACTGTGCCACTCTGACTCTATTCTGCCCCCTCCAAAGGAGAGATTAGAAGATGCAGGTGACATTCTCGTTTTGAAAAGAAAAATTCCCATTACTACATGTCCATAAGTAGAAGCGCCAAGAAAATGGACTCCTGTCCTCCAACATCGCTTGGATTTCTGGTATCAAGACATGGTATCAGAGATGATGGAACCATGGCTACAGGAGATTTAGATTTTTCCCTTCTCCTGAAGGATCATCAGGAGGACTATAGAACTTGAAAGATAAGCAGGTCTGCATTCCACTGAAGAAAGACAAGAGTAAAATTGTATGGAATAATGGGAAGATAGGCACATGAATATCATGCAAAAGAATGCTCATGAGTTCAAAGATAGCCAAATTGAATGTGAAAACTTCAGGATATTTAATTCTGAACTTAGCATCTCACCCTCATAAAAACATAATAGAGCTGGCAGTTACCATAGCAGACTCTAACATAACTCCCTGATTTTATAAATGCAGGAACTGAGAGCAAAAAAGGTAAGGGCAACTGTTCAAAATCACACAGTTACAGGCTAGAACTCAGATCCCCCAACCATAACCAAACTCCACAGCCCAGCCACAGTAAGGAGACTTGTTCACACCACAACCTTCTTTGTTATTGTTAGACTAGTTTCCAAGAGTTTTGGCTAAATTCCAGAAGCTACTGAGGTGAAGACATTAGTAGAACTTCCTCACTATAATATTCCATGTGTTCATCAACATTTCACACAGTAAACTCTCCTAAACATGGCCTTTATTAAATATCTACTCATTAAAGAGGAAGATTTGTATTTAATTATATTGATTTAATTATTTAAATAACTAAATTATTTCCATTTTAATAAATCCATTTAAATTATATACACAACTTACACATAGGGTTTCATTAATGTATTTATTTTATATCAATCCTATAAAAGAGAAATATTACCATTTTCAATTTTCAGTAAGAAAAATAAAGTTTGGAAGAGTGAAGCAAATTTTCCAATATCACTGAGTTAGTAAGTGGCAGAGTCAGGATTTGAAGCTAGATCTTTGCGGCATCAATTTCTAGATTCTTCCCTCTTCTACACTGCCATTCTCTCCCATGGAAGCATCATTATAATTTTTGCCTGTAAACATATTATTTATATTGGAATGACTATTTGTGTCCACAATTCTGTATAGGTTGGTCAGAATCCAGGTGGTGAAGCCAATGAAAGCAATTTTTTTAAAAAAATTGCTAATGATTTTGTTTTCAAATCAGTTGGACAACCTATCTTCGGATGGGAGTGGGGGTAGACTGGAATAATATCTTAATTTGCTTTTGTTTCCATGGTTGCCACAAGTAAGCCCTTCACAGATATTTTCAAGAATGTAGATGTTGATAAAAATATGTGATATAGGGGCACCTGGGTGGCACAGTTGGCTAAGTGTGCAACTCTTGGTTTTGGCTCGGGTCGTGAACTCAGGGTCATGAGATCAAGCCCCACGTCAAGTTCCACGCAAAGCATGGAGTCTGCTTGGGATTCTCTATCCTACTCCCTGCCCTACTGTCTCTCTTTCTTTCAAATAAATAAATAAATCTTTAATATATATATAGCATATATTATGTGTATATATTCAGTAATGGATATAATTTTCAGAATAATGTCTCCTCTGGATGCATCTGTTGTCTCTAATAAGGGGATATTAACCAGCTTATCTACCTCCTGAACTAGGATCAAGAACATTGAGCACAATGGTCATTGCTTATCTGTTACCACTCCCCACTTTATTTGCATTTCTGGGTGCAATTATATCTTTCTCAATAGAGTAACTGCCACAATGACAAGAAAGAGAACATCTAACAAGCAAATCTTTTACCACCAGCCCCCTCCGCCCCCTTCCCAAGAAAGCCATATCACATTGTCTTCTCCCAAATCTGGCTCTCATATATCTCATTCTTGAGTGAGGCAAACTCTTTCATCACAGGAAACTAACTCAGTGATTCCACAGAGACACAAGGCTTTTTTATTTATGCTACAAAAGGAGATAAAATTATCTCTCCCCCACGGCTCACCAGTTCATACTATCCATCAGTGGGTGAGCAAAATTCCAAATGGACCAGTTCCTTCAGAGCTGGGACAAACATGTCTCTAAGTAGTAAGTCTGTGGTTTTGAAATTAGTGCTGATTTTGTATTATAGAGGCTATTCTCACTGCTATGAAAGGAAAAGAAAGAAAACAGAGATAGATTTAAGCAAGTCTGCATTGTTACTGAGTCCATTTTTTTTAAGCAGATCAGAATGCAATCTCTAGAACTAAATCAAATTAAAATCATAGGATATTGTTAAAAGTTGAAAAACTCTAATCCATTCCTCTTTTTTTTTCCTCTTTAGAGAGAGAGAGAGAAGAGAGAATGAGCATGGGAGAGGGGGCTGCATAGGAAGAGGAAAACAGAGACTCTTGGGCAGGCTCAACACCTGGTAAAGAGCCAGAGACAAGGCTCAACCTCATAACCATGAGATCATGACTTGGGCCAAAATCCAGAGTTGGACACTTAAGTGACTGAGCCACCCAGGCACCTCTAATCCATTCCTTTTTCTTCCTCATGTTACTCCTGCAAAAGCCAGATTTAATCTGGTGGATTTTTATAGTAATATTGGCTGTGTGGTGTGCCACGGAACAGGGTGTGTGTGTGTGTGTGTGTGTGTGTGTGTGTGTGTGTGTGTGTGTAAAAGAGAAAGAAAATAAAGGAAAGGAAGCTATCAAAACTACACCTATGAATGGGAGATATAGTCTATACATAATTAACCTGAAACTTGTGAAACCTCTAAAGAATACATTCTCATTTCTATCACAATGAATGAGATGAATGATTTGGCCTTTGAACTGTAGGTAAGGCAATAACATTCTATGTCCCATAAAATAATGTGAAGTTCTCCTTTTTCATAACATCTGACATTATGTTTTTATCTTGTCTTTGTTCTACAAAATGTCAAGCAAATTCCAATTACATATTAAGCTTTCAATAATAATATTCATTAAGATTTGACCATGTGTGAACTAAATCAGGAAGAAAAGTAATATAAAAATATAACTTCTTGGGCGCCTGGGTGGCTCAGTGGGTTGGGCCTCTGCCTTTAGCTCAGGTCATGACCCTAGGGTCCTGGGATCTAGCCCCGTGTTGGACTCTCTGCTCTGCTCAGCGGGGGAGCCTGCTTTCCCTCCCTCTCTGCCTACTTATGATCTCTGTCTGTCAAATAAATAAAATCTTTAAATATATATATATGAATATATATATAACTTCTTGCATTATCCATATTATACCATTAAGGATCAACTTTTTAAAATCAGCTTCAGTGAGGATGTGATGGCTCGAGCTCTAGCAGGCATTTTGGGCAACATGGGCAAGGTCCACAGCCTATAAAGGGAGAACCAAAGACCTAGAAGTTGTTTGGGTAGGTCCCTGATTTCATAATCATCAGACCATTCCTGGAATGTCTACCCCCTAGACTTATTTCAGACGAGAAAAATATATCTCATTTTTTAAATCAAATCCTCATTATGCAGGCCTTCATTTGTTAATGTATTGTCTAAGATTTCTGATTTTCTATTTTTTTAAAATTACCTATCCATTTAACACCAACTTCACCTACAAGCGAGAAGGAAAGATGAAGTGAAAATCCACAGTTGATAAATCAAGGTAATCTTCATGTGGTTCAAAACTCCAAAAGGATAAAAGGATATAGATTCTCCCTTCTACCCTTGTGTTCAGACAACCAATTTCTACCCTTCATATCAGTACATAAAGGTCTGAAGTAAGTGCTCTGATCATCATTTCCAGAGACTGTTTGGAGTAGGGGGAGTGGAGGTCCCCATAACAACAAGCAATGTCCAGGACACCAACTCGGTGTCCTACCATTCAGCTCAATTCTGACACTATGTACCAGGAGAATTCAGTCCTACAAGACTGCCTCCCCCAACCCACACCACGTCAGACACCAATCACAGGTGATCTCCTGTGCTTCTGACCAAAAACTACAGATTGGGGGTTCCAAAAGACCTCTTCTTTGGACTCATATGCCACTTAAATATTTTTTTAAAGATTTTATTTATTTGACACACACAGAGAGAGAGAGACAACAAGAGAGGGAACACAAGCAGGGGGAGTGGAAGAGGAAGAAACAGGCTTCCCACTGAGCAGAGAGCCCAATGCAAGGCTAGATCCCAGGATTCCAGGATCAAGACCTGAGCTGAAGGCAGCCACTTAACAACTGAGCCACCCAGGCGCCCCTCAGATGCCAGTTACAAGTCCAGGTTTTTACCTATACTTCTGGCTTAACTGGCTATTAAGTCAGACGTTCCCAAACACCCTCCTTCCTTGAGTAAGATTAATTTGCTACAGTGGCTCACAGAACTCACAAAACATTTTACTTACTAGATCCTTGGTTTATCAAAGGAAGATATAACTCAGGAACAGCCAAATGGAAGAAATGCTCATGGAAAAATATGCGGGAAGGGGCACAGAGCTTCCATGCCCTTTTGGAGGCACACCACTCTCCCCACATCTCCACGTGTTCACCAGCCCACACCATTCTCCCCACATCTCCACGTGTTCACCAGCCCAAAAGCTCTCTAAAGCCCCAAACTTCGGAATTTTTATGAAGACTTCATTATAGTCACAACTGATCATATCATTGACCACTGGCAGTTGATTCAACCTCCAGCCCCTCCTTCTCTCTTTCCTGGAGGTCAGGAAAGTGGGACTAAAAGTCCCAACCCTCTTTTTTTTTTTTAATAGAAAATCTAGGGGCGCCTGGGTGGCTCAGTGGGTTAAAGTCTCTGCCTTCGGCTCACGTCATGATCTCAGGGTCCTGGGATCAAGCCCCGCATCGGGCTCTCTGCTCATCAGGGAGCCTGCTTCCTCCTCTCTCTCTCTCTGCCTGCCTCTCTGCCTACTTGTGATCTCTGTCAAATAAATAAATAAAATCTTAAAAAAAAATAAAACCCTAGATCCTTTTTTAAACTATTACAAAGACGAAACAGTTATCACTGAAGTACTCTGAGGACTTCATCCCAATTTTACTTGTTATGGAAACTGGCCAAAGAGGTTAGAAATTAGAGGATATAACCTAAGAGGTTTGAACAAAACAGACTGGTGACACATGGTGAAAGGAGTAAGAGCTAGTCAGAAGCATCGGTGTTAGTGGTATTTCATGTGGCTAGGATGTTTCCCAAGAGGCTCCCAAAAGATGCCTGAATGAATTCATCTTGGTTCTAAATTAGTAAAAAGACCCTTATTACCCCTGTGAAGAAGGAGCAGAGGCCAGGATTTCCCTGAGATCTCTTTGTTTTCTTTTTAAGGGATCAGGGGTTCTTTAGGCTCTAAAAGGGTATACTTAGATTCAGCCTCCCTCCCTCCCATCTAGTCTACCTAGGCCTTCAAGTGCCTACACATTCTCAGCACATAGGCATGCTAGATTACAGAAGATGCATAGAATGAAGGTGGGAACTAAAGGCCTACTCAGAGGGGACCTATACACAGAAAGTTTTAGGGTAGATGATAAACTACAAATACCCTCTTGGTTAAATTAATTCACCTTTGTTATTAATAAAGGCCATAGTTTCTACTGCTGGTGACAACTTTTTATTTCAGTATATTCTGTCTCAAATAAGAACTAGATCAGGTAAATTTTGGAGAAGGAAAAAAACTTTCATCAACACCCACTCCACAGTAGAAGAGACACCAAATTCTTTTCTAGTTATGAGCAGAATCCGACAGCAGCATAAATCATTCTCAGTGATCACCAACTGCATCCTCAAACTGCCCAGCAACTGTTGGTGTGGTGTCTGCCTCCATCCCATCTTCATAATCTCTTCTTCATAATCTTCTTACTGAATCTTCTGTCCAGACTCCAGCCATGTTATATTGACTGCCCACAGACTGAGAAAGCATTTCTTCTAACCTCTCCAATGTGGCTTGGCCTTCTGCTGTTAAATGGGATGGACAGTCCTTTTTCAAAGGTATAAAATGTAGGGATATCTCCGGCCCCTGTTCATGAGCTCCCACAACGTATTCTTCTCCAAAATAATCATCTGAGTCTTTGTCCTCAGGATCAGAATGCAAAGGCTGGCATTCACACATTTCAGGGAACATTGCCTCCAAATCTGATTTATCACTAGGCACAAATCTAAATTCAGCAATAGACTCAACATTATCACCATTGTCTTCTTCAGCAACAGATTCTTTGGATTCTTCTCCAAATTTGGCATTCACCATCACATACAAACACTCTTGGGGATAGGTATTTAGGTCCCTGGACAGCACATGCAAGCCAATGGTGCGATATTCTAGTGAGAATTCCAATCCAGAGCCATCTAACCAAGACAGGTGGCTCTCAGCAATGTAAAGGGTGCCTGTGCTGAGGCCCTTGCCTTTCAGCACAGCCCAGGTCTCTGGCTGCTGCGAGCCCCTCCACCTACCCAGGTGGCTACAAACTTTGGAGGAAACTTGTTGCAGCAGGGAGCATGGAGGCACAGGCAGGGCAGTTTCAACCCCTCTAATCAAGGGGTTGGCTGCCCTGGTAACCAGCCTACACCCTCTGGGGGGTCTAAAAGTCGTGGTGGGTCTAAAAGTCGTCTCATTAGCATAACAAAAGTCACACTCAAACACACAGAGTCACCACTCAAAACTTCAGAAATTCCAAGAAATTCCAAATACTCTATGCCAAAAATGAGAACAAAACCAATATATATTTTTATTATAAATCACATTATCATAGGTCTTCATTTTTATGGCTATAGTGTGTTCTTTTGTATGGGTGTTCACTAATTTTTTAAATCTGTCTTACTGAGGGATATTTAGGTTATTGCCAATTCTTTGCCACCACAAAAATTCCACAATAAATGACCTTGCACTTTTTAAATGTGTCCATGTAGCTAAAGAATAAATTCTTAGAAATAGGGAAGCTGGTTCAAAAGATATAGACATTTGTACTTCTCATAGATATAGTGAAACTGCCCTTCAAAGTCAATAGAAAATTTTATATTTCACCAGTACCAGAGAGGCATGCCTGTTTTTTTTTACATTCTCAAAAGTATTCACCAATTTTTAGATCTTTAGAAATCTGACAGGTGAGGGGCACTGGTTGGCTTGGTCAGTGGAGTGTGTACCTCTTGAACTTAGGGCTGTGAGTTCTAGCTCCATGTTGGGTGAAGAGATTACTTAAATACAGAAATTGGACCTCTCCAGCAGCATGAACCCTGACAACAACTATCCAGCCTCTCCACTACTCCTTGCCTGCAATCACTGCTTACCTTACTAAATACCACAAGTCCTCATCTACTGTGTACATTATAGAAATGCAGAATGCCTGAGTGGCTCAGTGAGTTAAAGCCTCTGCCTTCGGCTCAGGTCATTATCTCCGGGTCCTGGAATGAAGCCCCGCGTTGGACTCTCTGCTCAGCTGTTCTCCCTCTCTCTCTGCCTGCTTCACTGCCTACTTGTGATCTCTCTCTGACAAATAAATAAATAAAATCTAAAAAAAAAAAAAAAGAAAGAAAGAAATGCAGAAGGGATTGATGTCAAACATTCTGGTTAAAACTCCTAACTTTTCTGAACTTTAAGATATTTTCCCGATTCTAATCTTCTCACATCTCTCTTATGCTCCAAAATTTGTCAAAAATTTCAAATTAAAAAAAAAAAAATCAGTATCTCCTCAGCCTCCAGCAGCACGATCACCTGTGACCTAGCTCAGAAAGCTACAAGGAAGTTGACCTGCCACCAGCCAGGCCAGCAGCCAAGCAAACTAAATGCCAGATCCTATCCTGAGTGGCCACAAGCAAGCACCACAAGGCACTCAGCTCAGCATTTTCTATGTTTTGTGGGAAATGGTTTCTCATAATCACTACTTACAAATCCTTGCCTTTAAAAGAAAGAATGAGCATAAAGCTGGGCATTTTAGGCCTTCAAGATCTGGCTGGAAACACCCACCCGCCAGCATTTCTTTATCCTCTCTCTTCTACCGATGGCTACAGAAGTCCTACAGGGGAAGAAGGCCTATGGTGGAGGAAATTCGGTGTCCTGAATGACCACAAAAAGGAGTTCAACCTCCTAACAGACACTCAGCACTATCCTGTAGGGAAATCTATGATGATACGCTACTAAAATTAGGGAAGCAATTAAGTAATTCTATAACATAATGTAATATAGCTGCCAAACGCTGAAATCACGGAGTTACTTAAATAGTTATCACTTGGTACATTTAAAACGCCAAAGTGATGCCCGGCTGGCTTAGTCAGTAGAGCATGTGGCTGTTCATCTCCGGGTCTGAATTTGAGTCCCACAATAGGCAATGGACTTTACTTAGAAAACAAAAGTACTTACAAACAATCAAAGTCAGTTAGGCTCTAACAAATGAGCTGATCAGTGGTGGGATAGATCCACTAAAGGGTTCATCCAGCCACTTTGCCCTGAACACTCAGCACCAATGCTGCTAAGCCAAACGGGTCCTCCCTCTAGGGGTTCAGGGTCTAGAGGGAAGATGGACAAAACATGAAACAAAAACGTGAATGAAAAGAGCTATTGCTCCACAGAAAAAGAGCAAGGTGCTACAACTGGGTCCTGAACTCCCACCAGGTGAGGGGTCTGAAAAGACTGTGTTGAGGCCACAGTGAGCTTTCCTGCAGCACGAGAGAGAGGAGCCAGCCCTGCACCAATCCCAGTCTATGTAGCCCTGCAAAGAGCACCAAGATGCAAAAGACTGTTGGAGACTGAACTTGATGTTGCCAGAGTAGAGGTTAAACAGGGGGCCAGGGTGGTTGGAGGAAGCTGAGGAGGAGAACAGGGTGGGGGGGAAGGGACAGAGTCGGGGCAGCTTGACAGTCTCAGTGCCCTGCTCCTCCTGCTGGGGGACCCCATTTCCCCACATTCAGTGCTTAACCCACAAACACTGTCTCACCGTCTCAGGGGACCAGGAATCCAGCAGGGCTCAGCTGGGGGCTCCTGCAAGAGCCTCTCAAGACACTGGGGGTTGTCAATCCCAAACCAGGACCTACTTCACATAGAACCTCAACTCACTCAGGAGTGTTGGCAGGATTCAGTCCCTATCGAAGACCTGAGTTCTCTGTCTGTTGTTGTCCCTCAAAGGCCAGGCCACATGCACATGTCAGTGTCATGGTTCCACACAGGGGCTTGCTCTCCAGTGTGGGGATCTGAGAGAGGACATGGGTCAGAGTGAGCACGTGGCTGGGCACTGGGTTATTAAAACCAAATCTCAGAAGGGGCCTGGGGAAATACTACCGTCTTTAGTGGCATGAAGTGATCACTAAGTCCAGGCCACACTCCAGGGGAGGGAGTTACACAAGGATGTGTCCATGTGAGTTGGGAATCACAGGGAGACACTGAGGGGAGAAGGGGAAGACCCCAGCAGGGTCAGTGCCTTGCCCAGAATCACAGACTGGTAAGAAGGCAGAACCAGGAATGAACCTCAGAGCTGGGGCCACGGCTGCACCTAGCTATTCACTGGGAGCTCTGGAAAAGGCAGTGCTTTGTAACTGGCTGTAGACATGGAGGTGGTATGGGGGTGAGGATAAGCATCGACATCCTAGACAGGAGACATTCCAGCACATTCCTGTCTGAGGAGCAGCCAGGGCAAGACAAACCACTGAGTGCACCCCTGTCCACACGTCACCCAGAGAAAAGGAGGGAACGGGTCGTGACACACGACTGGCAGAGTCAAGGGGTAACGGTGGGCTCAGCCCTTGTAGGCCAAGGCTCCAATACCTTCTGTAGGGTTTGCCTTGGAAATTAGTAGCCCAGGACCTTGGGAAGTTATTTCCTATCCCTCCCTGGGTGGAACTCTCCTCTTCTGGGCCTGCAGAATATGGGTGCTAGTACACACACGAGTGCACCCAGGTCCACGTGTGCGCCCTTGGGCACGTGCAGACACACACAAACACACACACACCCCATTAGGGACTCTAGGGTGGGATTTGAGGAGGTGCAGACTCAGAGGTGGTGAGAAAGGAAGAAAATGTGGTGGTAGGTATTTCCTACATGGAACACCTCTCCTCCAATTTCTTAGATATTATCCCACCTCTGCCTGTGCACTTCTGAAGGAAGTACATGTTAGAATAATCCCTATTGCAGGGGCAAGACACAGGGCATTCCTGACAGGCACAATGGCTTATCCAGGGTCAAAAACAGGTAAGAATGGGGGAGAGTTGTGTCAGAGCCCAGGTGCGTTTCCAGGCTGGGGCCCTGGCTACACCCAGACCTTCCCTGGGGCCTGTAGAGAGGGCTGTGTTGGTGTCACTGGGTACAGATGTAGCGTGGCAAGCAGAAAGGGGATGAGCAGTTGGCAGCCCCGAGCACTGTTTGTGTGGGGCCTAACTCAGGAGTGGACTCAGGTAGGGGATCCCAGGCAGTGAAGCCCCTTGCTTGATAAGAGCCTCCAACAGAAATTGGAACCCTAGTCACCAGGCACCCACATTCTAGTGCAGTCCCGGATCAGACCCACTGGCTGGAGACATCTGATTATGAAAGATGTTCTCTTGCTGCTTGCCCATTTCCCACGGCTCTGGCTTCCAGAAACCACAGGGTGAGGGATTTTTCACATGCTGCAGACACAGGATCAAGCCTCAGCTCCGAAGCATCGGGGCATTTGCCAGGTAGTGCCAAAACGTAATACCGAGCGACCTGGGCCAGGCCAAGCCACCTCTCCGAGCCATCCCTGGGCAGTCTCATCCCCTCCTCTTCGGTTTCTGGGGAATAGGGATATGTGAGGAGGTCTAACCCTGGGCTGGACAGTGGATGCCCTGACGATCCCTTCATGTTCACACTGATGGCATGGTGGGCAGGGTGGAAAGAGGATTCCTGAGGTGCCTCTAACCTGTGCCAGAGTGAATCCAAGGCCTTCAAGCTGGGCATTTTCCTCTCCATGGTTGAACGGGATGCATCCTGGCGTGTGGTATGTCTGGAAGGGAGTCCCCTGGGTCTGAGGACCAGCCAAGGCTGCCAGATAGGGCTCTGAGGCCTCCTGCCTGGATGCCGGGCACTGGCCTTACAGAGCTCCACACAGGAGAGGGGCAGGAGCTAAACGATGGCATCCCCAGTCCCACCTCCTTGAAGGACAGGAAGATGTCCCTTACGGCCAACAGAGTCCAAAGCTGGCTCAGGGTGAGGGCAGGTGCTGCCCAGACCCAACACCCAGGCCCCGATGCGGCAAAAAGGCCCCAGGTCCCAGGCCCCAGAAGCCAGCCTGCTACTCCCCTGGGCTCCCTCCTAGGCTCCTGCTTCCCCATGAATCTGGATCCCCATCTCCCCACACTTGCCCTCAGGGCCCTGCCCTCAAGGCCAGATGCACAGTCATTGTCCACATATTTGCAGGAATATCAGAAAAGACACTTTAAACCATGTCTCATCCTACTCAGTCTAAAGTCCTTCTGCACTATGCTATGCATTTTCCAAACTAGTGCTCCCTGCTGTCCCTGTAGGCCTGACCGTCCCTCCCCACCTTCTCCCAGTCTTCCACACGATCATGGTGAGCTGGGAGACACTTTTCCAAAGAGACATGGGGCTCCTGGTACTATGTCTGTTGCTCTGCCATTTGGTTGTGAAGAACACGTACCTGGGGTCCCTCCAGGGTCAGGAGCAGGGGCCTCAGGGCACAACATTCCGGAAGGATGATCAGACACACAGCCATTGAGCCCTTCTCTGACACAGGAATCTGATGTGATTCCCTTCTGTTGCCAACTCACAGTGCTGCACTAAACATCCTACATGCCCTAAAACCTGAGCACTCCCACCCCAGAGACAGTCTCTGTGTTCTCCTCTCAAGACTGAAGAAATGGGGACGCCTGGGTGGCTCAGTTGGTTAAGCGGCTGCCTTCGGCTCAGGTCATGATCCCAGTGTCCCGGGATCGAGTCCCACATCGGATCCTTGCTTAGCAGTGAGCCTGCTTCTCCCTCTGCCTCTGCCTGCCACTCTGTCTCCCTGTGCTCCCTCCTGCGCTCTCTATCTGACAAATAAATAAATAAAATATTTTTAAGAAATAAATAAATAAAATCTTAAAAAAGAAAAAAAAGACTGAAGAAATGTTGTCAGAAATCCCAGGGACGATGCCGTTAATGCAGGGGAGCTGCTATAAGTAAGTACTCAGCTGGCAATCTCACCTGGGATGCCAACATGTTCAGACATCCCCCACCTCACATCCTTGTATTGTTGCCAAGAATCTTTTTCCTTAAAGGTTTATTTATTTATTTATCTATTTATTTGAGACACAGAGACAGAGACAGAGGGACGGTGGAGAGACAGAGGGGGAGACAGGATCCCCAAGCAGACTCTGCCCTAGGTGCAGAGCCTGACTGAGGGCTCCATCTCATTACGCTCATAGCATGACCTGAGCCAAAACCAATAGCAAGACCCTTAAGCGACTGAACCACCCAAGCACCTTGCTCCTTTTGTCTACTGCGGGCCCTCCTGTCCCACCTCTTTGTGTACGTCACTGAGACCTTTGGGGTCTGCTCTGGGCTCCAACCCACAGCCCTCCTGGTGGCTGCAGTGCCGACTGCATGTCTCCCCCATCCCACCTCGGGGTAAAAGGCCTCAGCCGTGAAGAGCAATGAGACCTGCGTGGTGTGGACCCATCGGGCGCACCTGCTGGAGAAGCAGGTAGAACACCTCCTGCCCGCCTTCCTAGACAGAGACCTCAGCTCCGTCTCCATGTTCCTGGGCACATACAGAGCTTTTGCCACCACCCAAGAGGTGCTGGACCAGCTGTTTACAAGGTGAGCACCCTGTCCCTCCACAGCCCGGTGGGATCTGGCCACCTCCTCTCTGGGAGTCTTGGGAATGTCACCACACTTCCCCGAGCCTCACTGTGCTCTGCGACAGGGGCACAGTTATTCTAGGGACTCGGTGGGGTCCTGTAGGGAAAGTACACCTGGGTGCCGGCCCTGTGGAAAGATCTGCTAGAGGGGCTGTGGTCGTGCTCATTTATCATCGTCCTGCTCCCCATGATGAAGCCTCTGCCTCATCCCTCCCTGTCACCATGGTCTTGAGCTGGACTCTTTTCCCATTGGAAAAGGAGATTTGAGGCTCCCTCTAGGCCTGTGGCCTGGCTGAAACCTGAGCATGGATGCCCGGGGATGAGCAGGGGGCCCAGGCCCACTCAGATATCTGCCATGGGGCTGGTTGGGCCCCGTTCATTCATCAAGCATAAAGGATGCCCTCCTAGGGGCAGTCATGCAGACGCTTCTCTGGGAGCTGACGGTGATCCCATGCACAGAGCAGACAGCACTCTGGAGCACCCCAGGGCTCCATACTAGTCGGGAGTCAGATAGTGACACTAGACGTGATGAGGAATAGGGTCCAAAGGCATTTCCTGTGATGCCCTCCTGGCCTCCTCTAGCTATGGATGCATCCTCTCTAACTGTGACGGGATCAGTGGATCCCAGGAAGAGCGGAACATGTGAGTGAGCTTTGGCTAATACAGGAGGGCCTTTCCTCTCCAAGAGGGCAGCGAAGGGACCGTGATTTGGAGGGGCTGCTGGACCTTCATCCCACACACCTGCAATTCTTGTGAGAGGGTCAAGGTCTGAGGGTTTCTTTTGCTGAAGAGGAAAGGGGTCCTGGAGAGCTGTGTGCGCAGTGTGGGCAC
>ML102310.1:41392-52512 GCA_003697995.1 Taxidea taxus jeffersonii | reverse complement strand
CATTCTGTTAGTTGTCTTTTGGTTTTGTTGGTTTTGTTGACTGTTTCTTTGCTGTGCAAAAGCTTTTGATTTTGATGAAGTCCCAATAGTTCATTTTTGCCCTTGCTTCCCTTGCCTTTGGCGATAGTTCCTAGGAAGAAGTTGCTGCAGCTCAAAGAGGTTGCTGCCTGTGTTCTCCTCAAAGATTTTGATGGATTCCTTTCTCACATTGAGTTCCTTCATCCATTTGGAGTCTATTTTCATGTGTGGTGTAAGGAAATGGTCCAGTTTCATTATTCTGCATGGGGCTGTCCAATTTTCCCAACACAATTTCTCAAAGAGACTGCCGTTTTTCCATTGGACATGCTTTCCTGCTTTGTTGAAGATTAGTTGACCAGGTAGCATAGACATTTTCACAATATTTGTCCTTCCAATCCAGGAGCATGGAACATTTTTCAATTTCTTTGTGTCTTCATCAATTTCGTTCATGAGAACTTTATAGTTTTCTGAGTATAGATTCTTTGCTTCTTTGATTAGCTTTATTCCTAGGTATCTTATGGTTTTGGGTGCAACTGTAAATGGGGTTGACTCCTTAACTTCTCTTTCTTCTGTCTTGTTGTTGGTATAAAGCAATGCAACTAATTTCTGTGCATTGATTTTATATCCTGACACTTTACTGAATTCCTGTACAAGTTCTAGCAGATTTGGAGTCGAGTCATTTGGGTTTTCCACATACAGTATCATATCATCTGCAAAGAGTGATAGATTGACTTCTTTGCCAATTTGGATGGCTTTCATTTCTTTTTATTGTCTGATTGCTGAGGCTAGGACGTCTAGTACTATGTGGAATACCTGTGGTGATAATGGACATCCCTGCCATATTCCCAACCTTAGCAGAAAAGCTCTCCATTTTTCTCCATTGAGAATGATATTTACGATGGGTTTTTCATAGATGGCTTTGATGATATTGAGTTATGAATCCTCTATCCCTATACTTTGCAGAGATCAGGAAAGGATGCTGTACTTTGTCAAATACTTTTTCAGCATCTACTGAGAGCATCATATGGTTCTGGTTCTATCTTTTATTAATGTATTATATCACATTGATTGATTTGCAGATGTTGAACCAACCTTGCAGCCCAGGAATAAATCCCACTTGGTCGTGGTGAATAATCCTTCAAAGTTCTGTTGGATCCTATTGGCTAGTATTTTGGTGAGAATTTTCTGTGTTCATCAAGGATATTGGTCTGTAATTCTCTTTTTTGATGGGATCCTTGTCTGGTTTGGGGATCAAACTAATGCTGGCCTCATAAAATGAGTTTGGAAGTTTTCCTTCCATTTCTATTTCTTGGAACAGTTTCAGGAGAATAGGAATTAATTCTTCTTTAAATGTTTGGTAGAATTCCCCTGGGAAGACATCTGGCCCTGGGCTCTTGTTTGTTGGGAGATTTTTGATGACTGCTTCAATCTCCTTACTGTTTATGGGTCTGTTCAGGTTTTCTATTTCTTCCTGGTACAGTTGTGGTAGTTTATATGTCTCTAGGAATGCATCCATTTCTTTCAGATTGTCAAATTTGCTGGCGTATAGTTGCTCATAATATGTTCTTATAATTGTTTGTATTTCTTTGGTGTTGGTTGTGATCTCTCCTCTTTCATTCACGATTTTATTTATTTGGGTCCTTTCTCTTTTCTTTTTGATAAGTCTGGCCAGGGGTTTTTCAATCTTACTAATTCTTTCAAAGAACCAGCTCCTAGTTTCATTGGTTTGTTCTATTGTTTTTTTAAGGTTTCTATTTCATTGATTTTTGGCCTGATCTTTATTATTTCTCTTCTCCTGCTGGATTTAGGATTTTTTCATTGTTCTTTTTCCAGCTCTTTTAGGTGTAGGGTTAAATTGTGTATTTGAGACCTTTCTTGTTTCTTGAGAAAGGCTTGTATCACTATATATTTTCTTCCCAGGACTGCCTTTGCTGTGTCCCACAGATTTTGAACCATTGTGTTTTCATTATCCTTTGTTTCCATGAATTTTTTCAATTCATCTTTAATTTCCTGGTTGACCCATTCATTCTTTAGAAGGATGCTCTTTTGCCTCCATGTATCTGGGTTCTTTCCAAATTTCCTCTTGTGATTGAGTTCTACCTTCAGAGCATTGTGGTCTGAAAATATGCAGGGAATGATCCCAATCTTTTGATAGTGGCTGAGACCTGATTTCTGACCCAGGATGTGATCTATTCTGGAGAATGTTCCATGGGCACTAGAGAAGAATGTGTATTCTGTTGCTTTGGGATGGAATGTTCTGAATATATCTGTGATGTCCATCTGGTCCAGTGTGTCATTTAAGACCTTTGTTCCTGGTTGATCTTTTGCTTCAATGGTGTGTACATTTCACTGAGGGGAGTGTTAAAGTCCCCTACTATTATTGTATTATTGCCAATGTGTTTCTTTGATTTTGTTATTAATTGGTTTATGTAGTTGGCTGCTCCCATGTTAGGGGCATAGATATTTAAAGTTGTAGATCTTCTTGTTGGACAGACCGTTTAAGTATTATATAGTGTCCTACCTCATCTCTTATTATAGTCTTTGGCTTAACATCTAATTGATCTGATATAAGTATTGCCACCCCAGCTTTCTTTTGATGTCCATTATCATGGTAAGTTGTTTTCCACCCCCTCACTTTCAATTTGGAGGTGTCTTTGGGTCTAAAATGAGTTTCTTGTAGGCAGCATATTGATGGATCTTGTTTTTTTATCCATTCTGAAACCCTGTGTCTTTTGGTTGGGGCATTTAGCCCATTTACATTCAGGGTAACGATTGAGAGATAAGAATTTAGTGCCATTGTATTGCCTATAAGGTGACTGTTACTCTATATTGTCTCTGTTCCTTTCTGATCTACTTTTAGAGTCTCTCTTTGCTTAGAGGACCCCTTTCAATATTTCTTGTAGAGCTGGTCTGGTGTTTACAAATTCTTTTAGTTTTTGTTTGTCCTGGAAGTTTTTATCTCTCCTTCTATTTTCAATAATAGCCTAGCTGGATATAGTATTCTTGGCTGCATGTTTTTCAAGTTTAGTGCTCTGAATATATCATTCCAGTTCTTTCTGGCCTGCCAAGTCTCTGTGGATAAGTCTGCTGCCAATCTAATAGTTTTACCATTGTATGTTACAGACTTCTTTTCCCGGGCTGCTTTCAGGATTTTCTCTTTGTCGCTAAGACTTGTAAATTTTACTATTAGATGATGGAGTGTGGACCTATTCTTACTGATTTTGAGGGGGATCCTCTCTGCCTCCTGGATTTTGATGCTTGTTCCCTTTGCCATATTAGGGAAATTCTCTACAATAATTCTCTCCAATATACCTTCTGCTCCTCTTTCTCTTTCTTCTTCTGGAATCCCAATTATTCTAATGTTGTTTCATCTTATGGTATCACTTATCTCTTGAATTCTCCCTTCGCTGTCCAGTAGTTGTTTGTCTCTCTTTTGCTCAGCTTCTTTATTCTCTGTCACTTGGTCTTCTATATCACTAATTCTCTCTTCTGCCTCATTTATCCTAGCAGTAAGAGCCTCCATTTTCTACTGCACTTCATTAATAGCTTTTTTTTTTCAACTTGGTTAGATTTTAGTTCTTTTATTTCTCCAGAAAGGGCTTTTATTTCTCCAGACAGGTTTTCTCTAATATCTTCTATGTCTTTTTCAAGCTCGGCTAGCACCTTGAGAATCGTCATTCTGAACTCTAGATCTGACATATTACGAATGTCCATATTGATTAGGTCCCTGGCCTTTGGTACTGCCTCTTGTTCTTTTTTTTTTTTTTTTTTTTTTTTGGGTGGTGAGTTTTCCACCTTGACATTTTATCCAGATAAGAATATTTGAAGGAGTTAATAAAATACTAAAAGGGTGGCAAAGACCCCAGGAAAATGTGCTTTAACCAAATCAGAAGAGACCCTAAATCATGAGGGGGAAGAAAGGGGGCAAAAAGAAGTTCATTAAAAAAAAATTTTTTTAAGAAAAAATATAAAAAATATATATGTATATACATATATGTGTATATATATGTGTTTGTATATATATGTGTGTATATATACACATATATATATTTAGAATAGTGAGTAGAACAGGGCCATCCACTTAATTTTGAGAGTATCTTTGTCTCTTAGAAGAAACTACCTCCTAAAATTTTAAAGAATGAAAAACATATATAATGGTAAACACAATAAGGGATAGAATATGAGTATAAAGATGATTTTTTTTTTAATTTATAAAAATGGAGTTGATAAGTTGGTTGGGAAAATAAAGAAAAAGAAAGTGGAGAAAATTTTCTCAGGCTGGAGACTAGAACAAAACCCTGTGCTAGGTTTAGGGTATATTTTGATCTATTAGAAGAAGTTGTATCTCAAATTTTTTTAGAAGTAAAAACCCTATGTGTATACAAAAAATAAAGTTAGATACAATGAAGGATAAAATATGACTATAATAGTGAAGGTTCAAAAGAGATTTGTTTAAAAGTTATTGTTAAGATGAACTAGTTAAAGAATGTTGAAAGAGGAAAGGGTAAAAGTTTTTAAAAAATTTAGTAGAAGAAAAAATAAAATTAAAAAAATTAATTAACTTTGCAAGACTAAAGAATTGTGGGAAGAAAGCCATGAATTCCATGCTTTGCTTTCTCCTCCTCTGGAATTCCTCTCTTCTCCTTGATAAGTGAACTTGGGCATGGCTGGATTTCCTGCTGCTCTTCTTTGGAAGGCGCCAGTTGTAGTGATTCTCAAGTGTCTTTGCCCGAGGCGGAATAACACTGCTCTTACCAAGGGCCAGGCTAAGTAATCCCCTCGGGTTCACTATTGGGAGCTTTTGTTCCCTGAATGCTTTCCCTAGAGGACAGGAATGAAAATGGCAGCCTCCCAGTCTCCGGCCCGGAGATGCCGAGAGCTCAGGGTCCCACTCCTCAGTGCACCCTCAGAGAAAAGCACTCAATCACTCCCATCTCCCTGGCCTCCGGCGGCACTCCGAGCTCACCCAGCCTGTGACCAAGCATTTCTGTCTCTGGCACATAGCCCTACCTAGAGTCTCCGAACCCCACAGATCCCTGCACTCTTCCAGGGGAGTCTCCCAGGTCTTGTGGGGTCCCCGCTCACAGAGCAGTGGCCTGTGCCATGGATCACAATTTAAGGTACCCCGAGTTGAGAGCTCACTCCTCGGCACCATCTCTGTAGCTGACTTTCCTGCTCTAATACCTGTGAGCTCTGTGACACTCAGACACCCCCAATCCTTCTGTGACCCCATGGGACCTGCGACCATGCTGTCCCTGTGTGGGCTTCACCCCAGTTTAGCCTCCAGAACGATGTCCCTCAGTGGAGCAGACTTTTAAAAGTTCTGATTTTGTGCTCCATGCTCCACTGTTTGCTGGGAGCCAGCCCCTCCCCCTGCAGTCTATCTTCCCATTGCTTTGGATTCACTTCTCTGCCAGTCCTACCTTTCAGTAAGTGATCAGTTTTGTTTCTAGAATTGCTGCTCTTCTATTTAATCTCCTGTTGGATTTGTAGGTGTTTGGAGTGGTTTGACAAGCTATCTAGCTGATCTCCTGCTACCTGATATCGTTTCAGCCTGCTATTTCTGTGCCATCTTGACTCCTCCCCCTATTTATTTTTTTCTTATTCTATTTTCTTAAATTTTCCTCTTTCCTACTTTAATGTTTTTTAATTAATCTTAACAATATCTTTCTAAAAGAAAACTTTTTAAACGTTCATTGTTATACTAATATTTTATCCCTACATTGTATTTAACCTCAATTTTCTATAGATATAGCTTTTTTTTTTTCTAAAACTTTTTGGGATACAATTTCTTCTACTAGATGAAAATATACCCTAACTTGGCACACACCTTTGCTCTAGTCTCCAACCTGAGCACATTCCCTCCTCATTTTTTTTCTTTTTCCAATAAACTTATCTTATCAACACCTTTTTTAGAAATTTTTTTTTAATTTTCATCTTTACAGTCATATTCCATCCCTTCATCATATTTACCCTTATATTTGTATATATATACATTTTTCTTTCTTTAAAATTTTGGGAGGTATTTCTTCTAAGAGACTAAAATACACCCAAAATCAAGTGGGTGGCTCTGTGTTATTCACCAGTCTAATATGTATACATTATTTTTATTTTTTATTTTTTATTCCTTTTTTCCCTTACTTCTCCCCTGGTTTTGGATCTCTTCTGATTTGGTTAGCATACATTTTTCTGGGATCTTTGCTAACCTTTTAGTATTTTATTCTCTCGTTCATATATTCTTATCCAGATAAAATGACAAGGCAGAAAAACCCACCACAAAAAAAAGAACAAGAGACAGAACCGATGGCTAGAGAACTAATCAATGTAGACATTGGTAATATGTCAGAAGTAGAGTTCAGAATAACAATGTGCTAGCTGGGCTCAAAAAGACATGGAAGATATTAGAGAAATCCTGTCTGGAGAAATAAAATCTCTTTCTGGAGAAAAAAAAAGAACTAAAATATAACCAAGTTCAAATCAAAAAAGATATTAATGAAGTGCAATAAAAAATGGAGGCTCTTACTGCTAGGATAAATGAAGCAGAAGAGAGAATTAGTGATATAGAAGACCAAATGACAGAAGCTGAGCAAAAGAGATACAAACAACTACTAGACCATGAAGGGAGAATTTCAGAGATAAGTGATACCATAAGATGAAACAATATTAGAATAATTGCGATTCCAGAAGAAGAAGATAGAGGGAGGGGGCAGAAGGTATACTAGAACAAATTATAGCAGAGAATTTCTCTAATTTGGTGAAAGGAACAAGCATCAAAATCCAAGAGGTAGGGACAACTGGGTGGCTCAGTCTGTTAGGCATCTGCCTTTGGTTCAGGTCATGATCCCCAGGTCCTGCATCAGGCTCCATGCTCAGTGAGGTCTGCTTCTCCCTATCCCTCTGCTGGCTACTCTGCCTGCTTGTGCTCTCTCTCTTTCTGTCAAATAAATAAATATTTTTTTAAATCTAGGAGGGACAGAGAACCCCCTAAAAATCAATTAAAAGAGGCCCACACCCTGTCACCTAATATTAAAACTTACAAGTCTCATTGACAAAGAGAAAATCCTGAAAGCATCTCAGAACAAGATGTCTGTAGCATACAATGGTGGAAATATTAGATTGGCAGCAGACCTATCCACAGAGACCTGGCAGGCCAGAAAGGACTGGCATGGTATGTTCAGAACACTAAATGAGAAAAATATGAAGCCACGAATGCTATATCCAGCTAGGCTGTCATTGAAAATAGAAGGAGAAATCAAAAGCTTTCAGAACAAACAAAAACTAAAAGAATTTGCAAACACCAAACTGGCCCTACAGTAAATATTGCAAGGAATCCTCTAAGGAAAAAGAAAGCCTAAAAGTAATAGACCAGAAAGGAACAGAGACAATATAGAGTAACAGTCACCTTATAGGCAATACAACGGCACTAAATTCATATCTTTCAATAGTTACCCTGAATGTAAATGGGCTAAATGCCTCAATCAAAGACACAAGCTATCACAATGGATTAAAAAAACAAGCCCGATCAATGCTGTTTGCAAGAAACTCATTTTAGACCCAAGGATACATCCAGATTTAAGGTGAGAGGGTGGAAAACAATTTGCCATGCTAATGAACATCAAAAGAAAGTTGGGGTAGCAATCCTTATATCAGATACATTCGATTTTAAGCCAAAGACTATAATAAGAGATGAGGAAGAACACTATATCATACTTACAGGGTCTGTCCAGAAAGAAGATCTAACAATTTTAAATATCTATGCCCCTAACATAGGAGCATCCAATTATATAAACCAATTAATAACAAAATCAAAAAAACACACTGACAATAATACAATATATAATAGAGGATTTTAACACCCCACTCACTGAAATGGATAGACCATTTAAGCAAAAGATCAATAAGGAAATAAAGGCTTTAAATGTCACACTGGACCAGATGGACATCACAGATATATTCAGCACATTCCATCCCAAAACAATAGGGTACACATTCTTCTCTAGTGCACATAGAACGTTCTTCAGAATCCTGGGTCACAAATCAGGTCTCAAACAATAAAAACAGACTGGGATCATTTCCTGCATATTTTCAGACCAAAATACTTTGAAACTAGAACTCAGTCACAAGAGGTAAGTTGGAAAGAATTCAGATACCTTGAGGCTAAAGAGATCCTACTAACGAATGAATGGGTCAACTAGGAAATTAAAGAAGAATTTAAAAAATACATGGAAACAAATGAAAATAAAAACACAACTGTTCAGGGGCGCCTGGGTGGCTCAGTGGGTTAAGCCTCCGCCTTCGGCTCAAGTCATGATCCCAGGTCCTGGGATCGAGCCCCGCATCAGGCTCTCTGCTTGGTGGGGAGCCTGTTTCCCCTCTCTCTGCCTGCCTCTCTTCCCACCTGTGATCTCTGTCAAATAAATAAATAAAATCTTAAAAAAAAACACAACTGTTCAAAATCTTTGGGACACAGCAAAGGCGGTTCGGAGAGGAAAGTATATAGTAATACAAGCCTTTCTCAAGAAAAAAGAAAGGTCTCAAATACATAACCCAACCCTACAGCTAAAGGAGCTGGAGAAAGAACAGCAAAGAAAGCCTCAACCCAGCAGGAAAAGAGAAATAATAAAGATCAGGGCAGAAATCAATGAAATAGAAACCAAAAGAACAGTATGGCAGATCAACAAAACTAGGAGCTGGTTCTTTGGGAGAATTAATAAGATGGATAAACTCCTGGCCAGACTTATCAAAAAGAAAAGAGAAAGGACCCAAATAAATAAAATCATGAATGAAAGAGGAGAGATCACAACCAACACCAAAGAAATACAATTACAAGAACATATTATGAGCAACTATATGCCAGCAAATTTGACAATCTGTAAGAAATGGATGCATTCCTAGAGGCATATAAACTACCACAACTGTACCAGGAAGAAATAGAAAACCTGAACAGACCCATAACCAGTAAGGTAATTGAAGCTGTCATCAAAAATCTCTAAACAGGGACGCCTGGGTGGCTCAGTTGGTTAAGCAGCTGCCTTCAGCTCAGGTCATGATCCCAGCGTCCTGGGATCGAGTCCCACATCGGGCTCCTTGCTTGGCAGGGAGCCTGCTTCTCCCTCTGTCTGCCACTCTGTCTGCCTGTGCTCACTTGCTCTCTCTCTCTCTAACAAATAAATAAATAAAATATTTTTTAAAAATCTCTAAACAAACAGGAGCCCAGGGCCAGATGGCTTCTGAGGGGAATTCTACCAAACATTTAAAGAAGAATTAATACCTATTCTCCTGAAACTGTTGCAAAAAATAAAAATGGAAGGAAAACTTCCAAATTCATTTTATGAGGCCAGCATTACCTTGATCCCAAAACCAAAGACATCATCAAAAAAGAGAATTACAGACCAATATCCCTAATGAACACAGATGTAAAAATTCTCACCAAAACACTAGCCCATAGGATCCAACAGCACATTAATGGGATTATTCACCCCGACCAACTGATGTTTACTCCTGGGCTGCAAGTTTGGTTCAGCATCTGCAAATCAATCAATGTGATAAAATACATTAATAAAAGAAAGAACAAGAACCATATGATACTCTCAATAGATGCTGAAAAAGCACTTGACAGAGCACAACATCCTTTCTTGATCAAAACTCTTCACAGTATAGGAATAGAGGGCACATACCCCAATGTCATCAAAGCCATCTATGAAAAATCTGTAGCAAATATTATTCTCAATGGGGAAAAACTGAGAGCTTTTCCCCTAAGGTCAGGAACATGGCAGGGATGTCTATTATCACCACTGCTATTTAACATAATACTAGATGTCCTAGCATCAGTAATCAGACAACAAAAAGAATTATATTCAAATCGTCAAAGAAGAAGTCTAATTCTCACTCTTTGCAGTTGATATGATTCTTTATGTGGAAAACCCAAGACTCTACTCCAAATCTGCTATAACATGTACAGGAATTCAGTAAAGTGTCAGGATATAAAATCAATGCACAGGGATGCCTGGGTGGCTCAGTTGGTTAAGTAGCTGCCTTCGGCTATGGTCATGATCCCAGCGTCCTGGGATCAAGTCCCACATCAGGCTCCTTGCTCGGCAGGGAGCCTGCTTCTTCCTCTGCCTCTGCCTGCTTCTCTGTCTGCCCGTGCTCTCTCTCTCTCTCTAACAAATAAATAAATAAAATCTTTAAAAAAAAATCAATGCACAGAAATCAGTTGCATTTCTGTACAACAACAGCAAGACAGAAGAAAGAGAAATTAAGGAGTCGATCCCATTTACAATTGCACCCAAAACCATAACATACCTAGAATAAACCTAAGTGAAGAGGCAAAGAATCTGTACTCAGAAAATTATAAAGTACCCAAAAAATTGAGGAAGACACAAAGAAATGGAAAAACATTCCATGTTCATGGATTGGAAGAACAAATACTGTGAAAATGTCTATGCTACCTAAAGCAATATACACATTTAACACAGTCCTTATCAAAATGTCATCAATTTTCTTCAAAGAACTGGAACAAATAATCCTAAAATGGAATCAGAAAAGACCCCAAATAACTAGAGAAATGTTGAAAAAGAAAGCCAATGTTGGTGGCATCACAATTCCAGACTTCAAGCTCTATTACAAAGCTCTCATCATCAAGACAGTATGGTACTGGCACAAAAACAGACACATAGATCAATGGAACAGAATAGAGAGCCCAGAAATAGACCCTCAACTCTATGGTCATCTAATCTTCAACAAAGCAGGAAAGCATGTCCAATGGAAAAACGACAGTCTCCTTGAGAAATTGTGTTGGGAAAATTGGACAGCCCCATGCAGAAAAATGAAACTGGACCATTTCCTTACACCACACATGAAAATAGACTCCAAATGGATGAAGGAACTCAATTTGAGAAAGGAATCCATCAAAATAATTGAGGAGAACACAGGCAGCAACCTCTTTGAGCTGCAGCAACTTCTTCCTAGGAACTATCGCCAAAGGCAAGGGAAGCAAGGGCAAAAATGAACTATTGGGACTTCATCAAGATCAAAAGCTTTTGCACAGCAAAGGAAACAGTCAACAAAACCAACAAAACCAAAAGACAACTAACAGAATG
>ML102310.1:0-40992 GCA_003697995.1 Taxidea taxus jeffersonii | reverse complement strand
ACAGACATCTCTACAAAGAAGACATTCAAATGGCCAACAGACACATGGAAAAGTGTCAACATCACTCAGCATCAGGGAAATACAAATCAAAACCACAATGAGATACCATCTCACAGCAGTCAGAATGGCTAAAATGAACAAGTCATGAAATGACAGATGCTGGCGAGGATGCGGAGAAAGGGGAACCCTCCTACACTGTTGGTGGGAATGCAAGCTGGTTCAACCACTCTGGAAAACAGCATGGAGGTTCCTCAAAAAGTTGAAAATAGAGCTACCCTATGACCCAGCAATTGCACTAGTGGGTATTTACCCTAAGGATACAAACTTAGTGTTCCAAAGGGGCATGTGCACCGGAATGTTTATAGCAGCAATGTCTACAATAGCCAAACTACAGAAAGAACCTAGATGTCCATCAACAGAAAAATGGATAAAGAAGATGTGGTATGTACGTGTGTGTGTGTGTGTGTGTGTGTAAAGGAATACTATGCAGCCATCAAAAACACTGATATCTTGCCATTTGCAATGATGTGGATGGAACTAGAGGGTATTATGTTAAGCAAAATAAGTCAGTCAGATAAAGACAATTATCATATGAATGCTCTGACATGAGGATTTGAGAGGCAGGACGGGGAGTCATGGGGAATTGGGAGGGAAAAATTAAACAAGATGGGATCAGGAGTTAGACAAACCATAAAAGATTCTTAATCTCATGAAACAAAATGAGGGTAGCTGGGGGGTGAGGGAGCAGGGATAGTGTGTCAGGCTTATGGACACTGGGGAGGGTATGGGCTATGGTGAGTGCTGTGAAATGTGTAAGCCTGATGATTCACAGACCTATAAACCTGGGGAAAATAATACATTTTATGCTAATAATAAATAAACAAACAAAGAAATGAAAGACACTATTAAAAAATGAAAAGAAAAGCCAGGGACAAGCAGAAAATATTTGCAAAAGACACATACAAAGAACTCATAAAGCTCAATAAGCAACAAATAATCCAATTAAAAATGAGCCAAAGACCTTAATAGACATCTCACTAAAGAAGATATACAAATGACGATGAGTATATGAAAAGATCCTCCATATCACATGTCATCACAGAACCTAAATTAAAACAAGATACCACTACACACCCATTAGAATGGCCAAAATCTGGACTACTGACAGCACCAAATGTTGGTGAGAACATGGGATAACAAAAATTCTCATTCATTGCTGGTGGAAATACAAAATGGTCCTTTTTTGGAAGACAGGCTGTTTCTAACAAAACTAAATATCCTTTTACTGTGATATGGCAATTTTGCTTCTTATATTCACCAAAAAATGTATGTCTACACAAAAACATGCTCATGGACGCCTGTAGCAACTTATAAATAATTGTTAACACTTAGAAGCAACCAAGATGTCCTTCAGTAGGTGAATCGATAAATTAACTGTGGTACATCCAAAGCATGGAATATTACTCAATACTAAAGGGAAAAGAGCTATCATTGGGGGGAACACATGGAGGAATCAATAAGAGACTATCTGAACAGTCTACATACTATATGATTCCAATTTCTAGAAAAGGCAAAACTATGGACAGAGTAAAAATATTATTATTTGCCAGGAGTTAAGTGTGGAAGGGAAGAACAGGCAAGCCATAGAGAATTTTCAGGGTAGGGAAACATTATTTATTATACCAGTGATGGATACATGCCATTGCAAATTCATCCACACCCACAGGAGGTACAACACCAAGAGGGTACCCTAATATAAACTATGGACCTTAGGTGATAACGATGTATCAACATAGGTACATTAACTCTAACAAACATTCCATTGTAGTGACTCCTGGAATCCCAATTCTACAAACCCCAAGGTCCAAGGCTACTGAAACCTAAACGTGCAGTTTCATTCTCAAATCATTAAATAAGGTGTGTCCAGCCAGCAGAGAACCCAAATGAGAGCTTACCTGAAAATACCCAGGGCTATCAACTCTGCCACCTTCCAAGATTAGTCACCAGCCATTTTCCTCTTTCTCCTCTTCCTGCAGACCCAAGTATGGTCTACTCCAAGCTCCCCTTGCTCTATATCCACACAAACCACAGACAGTGGAAGGAGGTTGGGCTGAGCCCAGTCCTGGTGAGTGGAGTGTGAGGTTTTCCAAGAAAGCAAACAGAATGCAGTTAGGAGCCCACAAGGTGCACTTTGTGGCTCTGGTTGTGTGAGGGAGAGTAAATGTGATTCCAGATAGAGGGACAGGAAGAGGATAAACTGGGATGAACTGAGCAGCAGGTCCAGCTGAGCCAAGGGCAGGATTAGACCACAGCCACTGCTGCTGAGACAACTCTTCCCAGAGGAAGCCCAATCGCCTGAGATCTCAGATCTATGGGAACTGGCAAGGAAGTCCTGGATAAGAAACACTTGAGTGCCACAGGTGGCCTCTCATCACAAAATTACAGTTGAGGAGTCTGGCATATGCCACCAATCAAGCAATCCCCAGTCTTCACAGACACCTCCCCCAATGCCCTAGTGAGGGTCACAATGCGGTGGTGTCTCGCCCCGGGGTCCCAACCAAATATAGGAGACCAATTCTAGCCCAAAGCCAGTGCAGGGGCGGGACCACATGAAGTTACAGTGCAGGAGTGAACTGTGCACACCTACAGCGCAGTCTCTCACCTTCAGAGACCAAAGACACTGGAGAAATAACTCATGTCTCTGGCAAGGGAACTTGGGGCCCCAGTCCCATGTCTGTGAGGGTCCGAGGCCACAGAAACCTGAATGCACAGTTCAGTATGACATCAGGGATGTCAGGGCCAGCAGATGACCTGAATGAGAGCTCACTTGCTAATACCCGAGCTATCACAGCTTCAACCACCTTCTGCCCTCAGTCTGCAAAGACCCTCCTCTTTCTCCCTGAGAATTGTGCCCTCCAAATGCCATTTGCCCCTATGTCCAAACCATAGACTGTGTCACCCTCACTTGCTAATGCCTCCGAGAGCTACCACAATATAAAACAATTAGAAATCAAAAAAACAGCAAGAAAGAAGAAGGAAGGGAGGGAGAGAAGGAGGGAGGGAGGGAGGAAGGAGGGTAGAGAAAGAAAAGAGCCATATAATTGAAAACTCATTATCCTACATCCCAAAATCAATGGGTCAAAGGATAATAGCTCAAATTTTAAAATACTTAACAGTTAAAACATCATGAAAGCACTGCACACCACAATTTTGAAAGCAAAGTTATGCATATAAATTCAAGTTTATAGATGTAAAAAAATGTCTAAAGTTAGTTGAGCATTCAACTCAAAAATTAGAAACTGTGCAATGGAATAGTTTTTGCAAGAACACTTTTTAAAACTATGTGAGAAGTCAATAATTAAGAGCAAAAATCAATGAAACAGAAAAAGAAGAGAAAGGATTAACAAAACTAAATCTATTTTTAAAAGACAACTAATATAGGCAATTCTTTAGTAAGATTCATGAAGAAAAAAGAAAACACTGATAAATAAGATTCAGAATGAAGGAGGGAAACCCTCTACTTATAAAGCAGAGATTTTTTTTTAATTACACATTGAAGATTGGCCAGAAAATATTTCCTAAGAAAAGGGACTGGACTATCTCAAAAACCATTAAAAGTAATAGTATGATGGATGAAACATCTTTCTAAAAGTCACCACCCAGACAGTTTTTCCAGGCAGATTTTACTAACCATCCATATTAACATGTAGTAACCTACAGCTCCTATAATTTTTTCTAGAATACAGAAATAAGGCAAAGCAGCCCGAAATTTTTATAAGACCAATAAAACAGATTTGACAAAATTAGATAGACATTCAAAAAATTAACATTCTCGATCATCTGCATTTGTGGATATATTCACAAAAATTCTATGTAAGGATTACCTAGATGAATCCAACAATATTTTGTAGAAACACACCATAAGATCTATTGTTTTTACAAATTATACTAATTTTACAAATTGAAAGATGCTTCAAAAATTAGATAATTTATTAAATTAACTACATTAAGTGATTAAAGGGGAATATGTAATTTCAAATCATGTAAAAATAAAAACATTCAATAAAATGTAACCTTTACTTATTTTTAGAAAACCCTTAGCAAAGCAGACAAAGACGTAATCCTACCTAACTGTGTAACAGGTGACTAGCAAAAACATACTGCAAACATCATGCCTACTTCATAGAGATCCCGGCCAATACAGCCAGACAAGATAAAAAGACAAACATTTAAATAAAGAGCCAAAATATCATTTGAAAAAGATATGATCATGAATATAGAGAAAAAGAGTCAATAGACGAACTTCTATAATTCATGACAGTGTAACAATAAGATGCATGAACATCTCAAAAAACAAAAGTACTTTCTCTATACCAATAATTATTTAAAGAGTAATATGCCAGTCACAATAACAATAAAACTTAAGAGTAGGATTTTAGAGATACCTAAAATCTCAGGTGGCTCAGGGTGGCTCAGTCATTAAGCATCAGTCATTAAGCATCTGCCTTCAGCTCAGGTCATGGGATCGAGTCCTGGGAATGAGTCCCACATCAGGCTCCTGCTCAGAAGGGAGCCTGCTTCTCCTTCTCCCCTCTCCTCTGTTTGTGTGCATTCTCTCTCTCTCTCTCTCTCTCTCAAATAAATAAATAAATAAAATATTTTTAAAAGAGTAGGATTTAACCTAACAAAAGCTTTACAAAACCATTCTGAAAAACAGGTAAACAGCATTAAATGGCATTTAGTGGACATCCAAATATACCACAATAGGTGGAGAAATATCTCAGACACACGAATGAATGAATGAATGAGTGAATAGGTAGGTAGAAAACTTTACTCATTCATTCAGCAATTATTTTTAGAGTTCCTGTTATATCAGACTCTCATCCAGGTTGGAGCAGTAAAAAAGAACACAAAGGAGACTTTGCATCCATTTAGAGTATCTGTAAGTATATAATTACATGAAGCCTATAATGAAATAAATATATTTCTGCCAAATTAGCCTGCACATTCAGTGGCAAAAGCAGCCAAAATATTTAAGGAGTTTAAAAGAATTTACCACAGGACCATATTGTTGCAGTTTGTATTCTCTATGAATGGTGACATTTGGAAGTTGTGCAATGTGGCAGCCATAATTTGCAAATTTTAAAATTAATAAAAAATAAAATTCTAAAATAACTATAATTTCAAAAAATAAAACAAATAGCAGAGCTTAAATCAATATGATATTAAGATTTTTATAAGGCTATAGTAATCAAGATTGAAAAGAAAGCCAGATCTAGAAACATATCCATGTATGTGCAGAGATCCATGTGTATATCCACTTCATACCAATCTGACTAGCAAATATAATAATTTAGACAGCTTGAAATGCTAGAAAAGACTGTGGATTACGAATTATTGGAATCATTTTAGAGTACAATTTGGTAGACTAGTGAAACCAAAAATATACATACCCTGTGCCATACTCCACTTTTGGCTGTAAACCACCAGAGAAATTTTATACATGAATACAGAAAGAGGTATAAACACACTTTTTACAACATTGTTTATAATAGCAAAGTATTAGAAGCATCCTTTTTTTAAATTTTTACTTAAATTCTAGTTCATTAGTATACAGTGTAAAATTAGTTTTAAGTATACAGTGTTGTGATTCACACTTCCCTACAACACTGGGTGCTCATCACAAGAGCACTCCTTAGTCCATCACCTTTTTAACCCATCTCCCCTGACTTGCCTTTTGTAGCCATCAGTTTGTTCTCTATCACTCAGAATCTGTTTCTTAGTTTGCCTCTCCTTCTTTTTTTCCTCTCCTTCTTTTTTTCCTTTTGCTTGTCTCTTTTGTTTCTTAAATGGAAGCATCTTTAAATATTTAAGTTAAAAGCTAAAGTGTCATATTAGGTATGACTGCTAAAATTATATCTATATCAACATAGATCACAAGTAGGCAGAGAGGCAGGCAGAGGGAGACAAGGAAGCAGGCTCCCTACTGAGCAGAGAGCCTGATGCGGGACTCGATCCCAGGACCCTGGGATCATGACCTGAGCGGAAGGCAGAGGCTTTACCCACTGAGACACCCAGGCGCCCTAAGAGTTTTTTAATTTAAAGAAGAAATACAAATAAAGTCTATTAAATTCATGAATGCTTGCTTGAGTGATATTTTGGCACCGAAAATCAATTAAAAAGCTAGATTTCACCTTGGAGTGATATACCACAGAACAGAAACAAAATAAGGGGGAAATTTTAGAGAATTCTGGCCTACCTGAATTTTCCATTACCCTACTACACAAAGAATAGACAGAAATATTGACAGAGGCTCTGGACTTCTACAGACCATGGAGTGAAGATTTGAAGTGGCCATTCTCATCTAAATAACACAAAGCTGGCTCTCAACTGTCATCTCACATTTATAACAATCAACCTTTTATTGAGGGCAAGGTCTGTGTGTTAATTTAGGTCATCTCATCATCATATGTTTCTTATGCATAAGATACTGTGTTAGAAGTTGATAGAAAAGATGTCTTTTTAATTGAATCTGTAATTTGTAGAATGTTCAAAACCACCTCACATGCTACGTATCCATCACACTCAGAGAAGTTTAATGATTTGCCCAATATCCCACAGTTAATAAAGGGAATGAAAATGAGAAGCTGAAATACCCAAAGCTCTGGGCAATTCAGATAAATATTAAGGATAGGATAGGAAGAATCAAACCATAGTCTACTAAAACAACAACAAGAACAAAATACATGGTATTTATGGAAGTGGATATACTGAGTGATGTGAAAACTGGAAAAATATGCTATTGAGTGAGGACAAAATATGGACCACTCTAGAATTTACCAAAAAAAGACTAAAAGTATGGTGTAATATATCTACCCTGGAGGACCTATTTTTTTTTTTCTATCTCTAATGTAAGTGGTTTGACTTCACTGGGATGCCTGGCTCATACTCAGCCTGTCATCACTTGAACACTTTTTCAGCACAAGGCCTGGATCAGTGGCATCTTTTCTAAGTCAGAGAATGCCACTATTCTTGTATCATGATCACAGCTGTGAGGTCACTGTGGTGACTTTACTGAGGCAATAATAATTACATTATCAGAGCCAGCAATAATTATTCAATTAATCGCTTAATTGTTAAGTGAGCCAAACTTGGGATAGATAGTAATATGTAACATTATCTCTCAATTTTCCACCAGTAGTATGGAAACTATGGATTTATTGGTGAGGAAGTGAGCATCATTGGAGAATGAATAGTAGTTTCAGCTTTCAGCATGGGCAGACGTTGGGGCAGTATTTTCATCCTTTGGAAGGGAAAGAGAAAATTTTATTCTCATTTCCAGCTCTGCCTAGGGCCACAAGCAGAAATGTGAAGATTATTGTTCTCCAAAAAAGAGACAGGAATATAACCACAGGCCAACAACATCATTAGCCACCCATTCAATACTCCAGTAATGATTGATGGGAAAAGGGAAGCTTTAGTCTTCTGGGATTGTCCAGAGTAGCTCATGACAGTAACAGTGTTATGGCAGCCAGCCATAAATCACCGATGTTACTACATTTCTCTTGGAAAACTCCATAGCCATGGTCTCAGGGTTTGCACAGTGAGTCTGCCTTGTATATTTAACATTGGCATATTTGATTCAAAATCTCTGCAAAATAGAATACATAAGAACTATTTTGCAGAGATTCAGAATCTCTGCAAAATAGAAATACATAGGAACTGAATTAGAGTACCAGGTACTTAAGTAACTTTTTAAATTTCCAAAAAAAGAAACAAATAACAAATCTTATATAATGTCAGAGGTGAAAAAGTATAATCAGTGAACAGTAAGCACATTTTTTTTTCTCACTAAGATGCTACAAAAGTGATAGGAAAATTGATAGCCTCATGGATGGTCATTTTGGGGTTGTTTGTTCTTAAAAACAATAAAAATATGATGACTTGGTGGAGCCCCTTAAATTGTCAATTAACTAAATGCAGAGGGATCATGTAAGAAAAAAAGACATCTAGTTCAAGAAGGAGGAAAGAATAAATGTGTTCACTTTTTTTCCTTCCAAAAAAATCCCATTGAAATGACAGAAAACACAAAATTAATTCATATGGTCTTCCAAAAATAATTACCCAGGCAAGAAATTATGAGTACTTTCTGGAAGAGAGAGACAGAGCATCTGGCATCAACTAGATGGAGAAATAAAAGCCCAGAAAAACTGTAGGCCAAAGACAGAAAATATCTAAAAAACCTAAGGGCCATTCTTTCCAGCAAAATTCTAGATTAACTTCTCACAGAGTCAGCAAGTGCAGAAGCTGGTAACAAATTGTGGGTAATTAACAATAGTACCAGTGGAAATTCTGAACTAATAATCCCACTTCTAACATGTGGGGGACGGATGGGGATGAATACTGCAGTCTGGCCCTGTACAAATACAAAAGAAAACGTCTATAAATAAGAAAAGTTGATGGAGCAATTATATCCCGGTATGAATGTATATTAACACACAAAAACATATATACTCACATACTTATAAAAGAGGAGTGCGTCATTCTCTGTTTTATCAAATGGGATAATATTGTGCAAACTTTTCTCAAGCACTGAAATAAAAAGTAATTTTATTTTAGGACATATAGAACCCATAAGATGTCTGTCCAGCACCAAACTCAGAAAATGTGGAAGAATTTCTAGTGAAAACAGGATTGGCTGTGATTAGTGCATATGAAATAAAGAACTAGTACTCTAACCATTACTTCTATTTAACAAGACTCACTGGTTGATTTTTAAGAGAAATGTTTTAACTGTGGCATGTGATTCAATTAAGAAAAAATTAAAACTACAAGTTTAACCAAATAGAAAACTTGAGATTACTAAATGTGAAGATTATACAATTTCAAGCATGTTTGAAGAATCAAGATTGCAATTTTGAGCTAAATAAAAAACTCTAGGTCCCCATGAGGGCATAACTGTGAATGGCTCACTCTTTCATTGCAATTGTTGAATATACAGCTGAAATTATATAGCTAGATCCATGATGTATCATTTAGTCTTCATCTAGGTCCAAGCGTAGGCTAAGTGATAAAGACATTTAATTATGTCACGCAAGAAATATTCAAGAAGGCACTTCAAGGGTAAATGCAGAAGCTCAATGACTTTAAGTGACAACATTTTATACAACTTTAAGTGACAAATTTTTATGACACTATTACACAAAAGTAACAGAGGCGATAATCAAATCAATAACTACTACCCACAGCCAAGGTCTACATCAACTTGGATGTATATCATAACTTACTCTTCTGCCTCCTGTTTAGCCATTTATGAGGTTTTGTTAATGATTAAATTTTGCATGCCAGGGGCGCCTGGATGGCTGAGTTGGTTAGGCGTCTGCCTTCGGTTCAGGTCATGATCCCAGCGTCCTGGGATTGAGTCCCACATCAGCTCCTTGCTCTGCAGGGAGCCTGCTTCTCCCTCTGCCTCTGCCTGCCTGTCTGTCTGCCTGTGCTCGCTCGCTCTCTCTCTCTCTCTAACTAATAAATAAATAAAATCTTAAAAAAAATAGTTTTGCATGCCGATTTCTGGAATTTTAAAATGTGAAAGAATTTGATCTTGTGTATTAAAAAAGAAAAAACAGTGGATATGGTACATCTATATCTTAGTTCAAAATACTATTTTCAGATATTCAAGGATCCAGAAAGTTTACCATCCATATCCTCTTCCTAAAAAGGTTTATCACTGGACAAACTCCAGTAAAATAAAAACTCAATCCAAAAAACAAACATGGGATCCAAGATATGGTGAAATCACCTCATGTATCAGTCAGCTTCAGCTGCCATAACAAAATACTATAGACTAGGTGGTTTAAACAACAGAATTTTATTTTCTCACAGTTCTGGAGGCTGGAAATCTGAGATCAGGGTGCCAGTATGGTCAGTTTCTGATGAGAACTCTTTTCCTAACTTGCAGATGGCCACCATCTCCCTGTGTGTTCCCTTAACTTCTCTGAACAACGTGAAGAGAATGAGCTTTCTATTGTTGCTTCTTATAATGACACTAATCCTATCTGATTAGAGCCCCACCTTTAAGACCTCATTTAACCCTAATTGCTTCCTAAGGTTCTATATTAAATACAGTCATGTTGGGAATTAGTGTTTCAACATATGAATGTGGAGGGTGGGCAAAATTCAGTCCTTAGCACCTAACATATGTGATTTAAAAAAAAAAAAATCTCTGTATGAACACTGTGTCAATGCAAAAAATGGTTCAGATCAGAGCAGGAAGTCTGGAACACTGAGAAACCACCTTCAAAATCAGACTAGATACTATTGCACAAATTTTTTAGTAAGAACGTATAAATTAGAACATGCTCTTAATGAGAAAGTATTCTCCTTATTCATCAAGAAAAGAAAGTTTTTAATTATAAACAAATAAAAAGTTATGATCCAGACAAAGTAAGATATGCTATATTTTGAATAGCTGAGAAGACTATTAGAAATAATACTTTCTGAAATAATGAAGCCAAAACACCTAGTC
Source organism: Taxidea taxus jeffersonii (assembly GCA_003697995.1). NCBI lineage: Eukaryota > Metazoa > Chordata > Mammalia > Carnivora > Mustelidae > Taxidea > Taxidea taxus. Next base: position 30,467 of record ML102310.1, on the reverse strand, counting down.
ATGTAACTCAGAAAGACTAACAGAACTAAACCAGTCCTCTGAATTTATAGTTCTTTGTGTTTCCTAAAAGCGATTTGTCTTTTTACCATACATTCTGCTTACAGATCAGTCTTTTCTCTTAAAGAGTGATCCTAAAAGTAGTCGTTTGACTTTTAAAACTTGTACTTAAATTAATGAAAGGTGAACTGATTTTTATTAATAACTGAGAGTACATTAAGTTTTATTATCTGGAAACTTCAGTCCATGCTAAGGAATGTGTAGTTTCAAGTTACAATAATCACCACCAGCACAATAATAAAAAATTATCTAAAATCTTTTAATTTTTTTCTTAATCTTTTATTTTAACTTTGGTGGAACTTCTAGCAACTGAAAATACATATTTTTTCAAGTACTTAAAGTTTAATAGTATCTTTTTCTCCTGTCAAATTTGAGTAAAGTTAAACTTAATGTTTTTGTTTTAAAATGTCAGCTATCAAGGTGCCTCGTTAGCGCAGTAGGTAGCGCGTCAGTCTCATAAAATGTCAGCTATCATTCTTTACATAGAATATGACTGATTTCAACTTTGTGAAGAAGAGTTGGAAGAAAGCCAGGCAGAGAAAAGGGGCCCCACCCTTAAAGGGATTTTACACCACCCTGGAAGGAGCCCTCCACCCTCTCCCACTTGATAGATGACAAAAACCTGGTTGGGTGATAGTTTCTAGGAGGGTTAATCAGATTAAAACAACCTGCCAACAAGCCCATAAAAATCCCTAGACTTAGAAATACCTGCAATAACCCTCTCAGGTCTCCTCCTTCTTTGGAAACTTTGTACTATCACTCAATAACCTTATGATCTCTCCACAAACTTTGCTTTGCTGCCCACTGCTCTTGGTCTGGTCTACCTCTTCATTCTTCAAAGCAGAGCGACCAAGAACTGTGGACACTGACAGAAAAATCCTGTAACATTATTTTCCAAATTTCCTACTATAAACATATTACTCTTCAAATCAGAATGTCTAAGACATGCTGTTTTTATTTCACATGTCAAAAATATGGATATTAAAAATGAAGTATCTGAGGGGGGCTAAGATGTGGTTATGGTTCTAAATTATCTCTGGAGTCAAGAAAAGCAGAATTAAAAAAAACAAGAAAGGGAGCTTACTAGACTAAATGTTTTTCACTAGTCTAGTAGACTAGAATGTAGACAAATTGTGTGAATGTTAGTTATTTTTGGTAAATAAAACGTATCTGCCTTAGATGCTTTCATACTTTGGAAGATATCTGGACCATTTACTCATCAAGTTTATCTTTTTTTTGTTTCCTTTGATATTTCCTAAAAAACAACTTGGATTATTTATAGCAAAAGTATAAATATCAAGAGAATGGTCAAAGTCAGTCCCTGAGGTTTATCCTAATTAAGTAATAATAATAACAATCGCAAATGACATTTGCTGAGCACTAACTAGGTGATGGGGACTATTCTAAGCACTTAAAATTCTTTAGCTAATTTAACCCTCCCAGGTCAGTCCTAAGGTCAATATGACAACCTTCACTTTACAGATGAGAGAACTGAGATGTAAAAATTTGTCACTTGCCCCAGGTCACTCAGATCAAATGGGAGTTCAACACTTTTCCAGATAGTCTGACTCCTGAGGCCAGCTCTAAACGACTACATTAAACTGTCACTTTCAGGACAGAGAACACTGATCAATACTTGTCCCAAGATGAATGGAGAACCACCTGAGAGTAAAAAGGAGGCTGAGTTTTCAATTTCCAACTTGGTTTATTAAAAAGGCACAAAGTTTCTCTGTGTGAATAAACTTGCTACAAGGAAAATGAAATTGGTTAATATTGGAAAAGCATTTTACAATTTACAAAGAAGTATTACATGTTAGAACTCACTCAATGGGACTCAAACTTGGGAAGCATCAGGAGGATCTTTATTTCATAGCTGAGGAATAGGAGCATCCAAAAGCAGAGATGGCTCTACTGATTATAACAGAGTCAGAACAAAAGCATGCTTTCTAACCTGGATCTTATGTTCCTTCCGTCATTATTTCCAAGATGAATGCCAGTTTTTAAAAAATGAAACAATTCAAAGTCCATCTTTGTTTGAGAAATGGCAGGAAGAAGCATGGAACTCTTCTTATTCATTATTGTGATATGTTTTCCCCTTCATCCTCACTCTGCATTCCAGTCCCTAACACCCACAGACCATCCCTCAGACACCTGTTCTACTGTGTTCAATAGTAGTCCTTAAACTAGCATGTTTCCCTACAAAATAATGTATGGGGAAAACTCCCACATTTGTCTTCTACTACTCACAATACTTCTGATCACCAAATCTGTGGGGGTTTGCCCCACCCCAACTAGCTCTGACTCCAGATGAGTGCCCTACAATTCGGTTAAGTTCTGACACTTTATCTACCTGGACTTAACATCAGATCCCACAAGGATCCTACAAGGCCACTTCCACTTCAAATGTCAGTCACGAGTCACAGGTTGTCACCTGTACTTCTGACCAACTGGCAATAAATTGGAGTTCTCGAGACCCCCTCTCCCGGTAATTTGCTAGGATGTCTCACAGAACTCATTCATGTTTGCTAGTTTGTTAAGTAATAAAGGATGTCATTAAGGATACAGATGAACAACCAGATGAAGTGATACATCCTGCAAGGGCCAGAAGGTTTCTGAGCACAAGAGATTCTGTTCCTGTGGAGTTGGGGTATACTGCCCTCCCAGCATGCAGGGTTCACCAACCCAGGAGCTCTCCAAACCCCATAGTTCAGGGATGTTTTTAAATTAATTTATTTATTTTGGAGAGAGAGAGAGCTCTAGCAGGTGGGACAGAGGGAAAGAGAGAGTGAGAATCTCAAGCAGACTTCATGCTGAGCAAGGAGCTAGATGCAGGGCTCAATCTCATGACCCTGAGATCATGACCTGAGCCAAAACCAAGAGTCAGATGCATACCTGACTGAGACACCCATGCACTGCCCGCCTCCCACCATAGTTCAGGAGTTTTTATGGAGGCTTCATCACATAGGCCTAGGCATGACTAATTCTTAACTCAATATCCAGCCCTTCTTTTCCCTTTAGAGGATGAGGGGTGAGGCTTAAAGTTCCAAGCTTCTAATCATGACTTGGTCTTCCTGATGATCAGCCCCAGTCCTGAAGCTATCCAGGAGTCCACCAAGTGTAGCTTCACCAGAAAAAAGACATCCCCAATATCTATGAAATTCCAAGAGATTTAGAAACTTTGTCTTAGGAACAAGGGCCAATACCAAATATTAGAACAAAAGATGCTCCCAGCACTTTTATCACTTAGGAAACTACAAAGGTTTTACAAACTCTGGCCAGGAGTCAAAAACATCACAATATCACAAATGGGTTTGTATGTCATACATTGATTTTCTTAATTTTTATTTACATTCCAGTTATTTAATATACAGTGTAATATTAGTCTCAGGTGTACAGTTTAGTCGTTGAACACTTACATAAAATACCCAGTGCTTATCACAACTCATGTATTAATTTATAAAAATGTACTATGCTGTGACTCTTATTTGCTTCCTTATCTTTGCTTTGTCTGTATCATATGTGAGATTTGTATTCACATCTAGTTCATTGTTTCTGATTATGTGACTTTTTCCTTACTTGCAGCCAACACAATTTGCTTATTTACTCTCCTAGTAATAGATACCTACTCTGCCTTTATCTCTTCACTACCACAAACAACAGCCTAATAAAAACCCCTAAAGATGTTTCTTTAGTGACCTCTGAAAAAAAATTCCTGGGGGGGGGGGGTGCTTGGGTTGCTCAGTGGGCTAAGCATCCAACTCATGACTTCAGCTCAAGTCATGATCTCAAAGTTGTGGGATCAAGCCCCACATCAGGCTCTGTGCTGGGCAAGGAGCCTGCTTAAGATTCTCTCTCTTCCTCTTCCTCTGCTCCTTCCTCTGACCCTCTCTGTTCACTCACACTCTCTCTCTCTAAAAAAAAGAAGAAGAAGAAGAAAAGAAAAAAAGAAAAACTTTCTGGCCTTTATCCATGGGGATAAAGGGGTCATAAGGCATATATATTCTTTTTTTATTAGTATTAATAATTTCTTAAGATTTATTTACTTTTTTAAAAATGTTATTTAAATTCAATTTAGTTAATATAATGTGTTATTAGCTTAGAGGTAGAATTGAGGGATTCATCAGTTGCATATAATACCCACCACTCATTATGTCATGCCATCCAAATCTCATCACCCAATTACCCCATCCCCCCACGTACCTCCCCTCCAGCAACCCTGTTTGTTTCCTAGCATTGAGTCTCTTCAGATTTGTCTCTCTCTCCGTTTTCATCTTATTTTATTTTTCCTTCCCTTTCCCTATGCCCATCTGTTTTGTTTCTTAAATTCCACATATCAATGAAATCAAATAGTATTTGTCTTTCTCTGACTGACCTATTTCTCATAGCATAATACTGTCTAATTCCATCCACATCATTGCAAATAGTAAGATTTCATTCTTTTTGATGGCTGAGTAATATTCCAGTGTATATACATATATACCACCTCTTGTTTATTCATTCATCAGTCAGTGGACATCTGGGCTCTTTCCATAGTTTGGCTATTGTGGACATTGCTGTCATAAACATTGGGGTTCAGGTGTTCCTTCCAATCACTATGTTTTTATCCTTTGGATAAAAACCTAGTAGTGAAATTGCAAGGTTGTATGGTAACTCTATTTTTAACTTTTTGAGGAACCTCCATACTGTTTTCCATAGTGGTTGTACCAGCTTACATTCTCACCAACAGCTCGCATTCCCACCAAGAGAGGGTTCCCCTTTCTCTGCATCCTCACGAACATTTCATTTTCTAACTTGTTAATTTTAGCCATTCTGACTGGTATGAGGTGGTATTTCATTGTGGTTTTGATTTGTATTTCCCTAAGGCTGAATGGTATTGAGCATTTTTTCATGTGTCTATTGGCCATTTGAATGTCTTCTTTGGAGAAATGTCTGTTCATGTATTCTATCCATTTCTTGACTGGATTTTTTTTTTTTGGATGTTGAGTTTGATAAATTTTTATAGATTTTGGATACTTGTCTAACAAGACATTTGCAAATATCTTCTCCCATTCTGTCAGTTGTTTTTTGGTCTTATCAACTGTTTCCTTTCCTGTGCAGGAGATTTTTACCTTTATGAAGTCCCAATAGTTCATTTTTGCTTTTCTTTCTCTTGCCTTTGGAGATGTGTCTGGCAAGAAGTTGCTGCAAGCTGAGGTTGAAGAGGTTGCTCTCTGTGTTCTCCACTAGGATTTTGATGGATTTCTGTCTCACACTAAGGTGTTTCATCCATTTTGAGTTTATTTTCATGCATGGTGTAAGAAAGTAGTCCAATTTCATCCCTTTGCATGTGGCTGTCCAATTTTCCTCACACCTTTATTGAAGAGACTGTCCTTTTTCCATGGAATATTCTTTCCTGCTTTGTCAAAGATTAGTTGACCATACAGTTAAGGGTTCATTTCTGGGTTCTCTGCTCTGTTCCATTGATCTATGTGACTGTTTCTGTGTCAGTACCATACTGTCTTGATGATTACAGCTTTGTAATATACCGTGAAGTCCAGAATTCTGATGTCACAGCTTTGATTTTCTTTTTCAATATTCCTTTGGTTATTGGGGGTCTTTTTCTGGTTCCATATAAATTTTAAAATTATTTGTTCCAGCTCTGTGGAAAATGTTGGTGGTATTTTGGTAGGGATTGCATTGAATGTGTAGATTGCTTTGGGTAGCATAGACATTTAACAATATTTTTTCTTCTAATCCATAAGCATGGAATGTTTTTCCATTTCTTTGTGTCTTCCTCAATTTTTCTCAGAAGTGTTCTAGAGTTTTCAGAGTACAGTTCCTTTACCTTTTTGGTAAGGTTTATCCCTAGATATCTTGTGGTTTGGGGTGCAGTTGTAAATGGGATTGATTCCTTGATTTGTCTTTCTTCTGTTTCATTGTTAGTGTATAGAAGCCCAACTGACTTCTGTGCATTGACTTTATATCCTGCAACTTAATGCATACATTTTCTTAATTTCACCAAGGACTGGAACTCTGCTTCCAGGAAAAAAGAAATGAACCATTTACATTCTCAAACACAGCATAAAAAAAATAGACTTCCACATCCTCTCCAACCTTGGTAAAATGCTTCTTTCTAATTGCAACTAAACTGATATATGTAAAATTGTATCTCAGTGTGTTAATTTCCATTTCTTGGATTACTACTTTATATACTCATTGGAAAATCAGGCTTCCCCTTATCTATATTGCCAATTCCTATCTTTCGCTTTTTTTTTTTTCCATTTGATTCCCTGCCTTTTTCTGGTTGCTTTTTAAAGAATTCATTTTGCATTCTAGAAATTGAGCCCTTCCTGATCTTACAAAATTCAGATGTTGTCTCCTAAGGAGTCTTTCATCACTTTACTTAGTCAATGGCATCCTTTATTGAGCAAAAATCTTTCATTGCAATGTAACTATATCTGACCATTTCCCATCTTAGAATTTGTGCTTCAAGAGTCTCATTTAAAAGTCTTTCTCCTCACCTAAATTACAAAATACCCACTACGTTTTCTCCTATGAGTGATTTACGCTTTCATAATTGTCTTTAACCCATCTAATCTATTGTTGAATTAGTAAAATGGGGATCAGCTTTATTTTTTTTTTCCATATGGGAAGTCAGAGTTATCTAATACCATATACAAACTGTCCCTTCTCCTTGCTTTCTGATCATTTTTGTTTTTCATCATACACAGCAGAGGGGAGAGGTAGCAGCTCATGCTGGTAGAAGGTTTTTGCCAAGACACTAGCCATGGTTATTGAATCATATATAAAGGAAATTAATTATCCAATGTTTTGTTCTCATTGTTTGGGACCCAACCTTCATTTAAATCAAGAACTACATTTTATCCTGTGGTGTTCATTTCATACCTGCTCCACTTCTCAAATTCACTCATCTTTTCAAATCTCCTGATGTCTTCTTTGAAACTTTAGAAAACACTAGTCTACCCAGCCTCTACTTCAGGGCTTCCTAAAATCCTACAGATTTCTTGGCCAGAGCTTACCACTAGTGTGCTCTGCCTGTGAAAAATATTGGTCTTCCTCAGCTAAATTGTGAGACTCTTTTTTTTTAAGAAGTGACAGTCAAAGGGACGCCTGGGTGGCTCAGTTGGTTAAGCAGCTGCCTTCGGCTCAGGTCATGATCCCAGCGTCCTGGGATCGAGTCCCACATGGGGCCCCTTGCTCAGCAGGGAGCCTGCTTCTCCCTCTGCCTCTGCCTGCAACTCTGTCTGCCTGTGCTCGTTCACTCTCTCTCCCTCTCTCTCTGACAAATAAATAAATAAATAAAATCTTTAAAAAAAAAAAAAAAAGAAGTGACAGTCAAAAACATTACACAGCATGCATAATAATAATATATGGGTAATCAAATCTCATGCTTCAAGAAATAAAGTAATTACTGCAGGATTTAAGAACCAGAGCCTACCTCTTCCATAAATAGCACTTTGCACTGTGCAAATCACTGGCAGCTTTGTGTATAAATGTGTGTGTGTGTGTTTGTGTTTAAATATGAGTGTTAATGTGTGTTTATGTGAAGAAGACAGACAAGTCATGTATACTAACAGAGGCCTCAGAGTGAGACTTTCCCCCTTCTTCCTCCTAAAACTTCTGGTATTAGCCAGTAGAAGAAATCAGAGTTTAGAACACATAGGGTTATATTCCACATGACTGTAATAAATCTCAGATTTTCACTGCTCATCCATGCTGCACTGCTCACTAGAGAATAATCTCTCCTGAGGCAGTGGCCAGGTATAAAATGCCAACCAGCATTCACAAAAGAGATTGCTTCTAGAATTCCTCTTGCAAAACAGTTATTTCTCCCTCTTGTGGTTTGGGTACATTTGACAGGTTTGGGAGCAAATCCAACCTTTTCAACTGTATCACCACGGCATAAAACATTGTAAAAAGCAAACAAAAGCCCCTTTGCCAGTATTTTTCCCATAATGCAAACCTACTTCATTTAAGGCTAATTCAGCTATATACAAGAACCACTTCAATGACAAAAACCCTTTCTGGTAGAGTTATTATTCTGGATTCTAATCCTAACACTGTCAACCTCTTTCACCATCAAAGCTTGGCTAGGAATAACCCATCCAGAAACAGATATGAAAAGCTTTGACCTAATTTCAAAGAATTTAATGAAAATCAAATTTATCTAATAAAAGGTTATAGGACAGCTTAAAACAAATTAGTTTGCTTTGGGGTTATATGAACTCAGTGTCCATTGATAAATGTTTCCCACTAGTTTATAAACTCCTTGAAGGAAGAAATGTGCTTTTTTCACTTCTACATATTCAGCACCTGAGATGTTACAGAAAAATAATAAATTAAACTTTTATTCAATCTGACTATTAATATTGATCAGAAGCTCTGATTGGCAGTTTGCTATTTTATTAGTGATAAAAATATGGGACTATAAGTTAGCCACTACTTTATAAAGACAGTCTGTCTGAGAAATAGAGACCACATAAGAGGAGGTTTTTCTTTTTTTTTCTTTGGAAATCACGTAATTATACTAATTACTGCACCACCCCAACTTTGGATTTCTCCAATGTGAGAGTGAATGTTGAATAGCACCAGTAGATCAAATGGATTTAAGAATAAGACTATCATAAACATGGCTTAGAATATAGCCCAATATATAGGTGGGCTTATATTCCTGGTAATTTATCTTTAATATAATTATGAGGATGTGGGTAGAAATTGTGAGATTACGATACAATAAGAAAAGAATATGTGATCCTGTGCAGAACTAATTGCACCCAGAAATACTTCCCCAGGAATTAAGTCTCTTTTCTACCATCACCAATTATGCTGCTAGACTTTTTAATTGCCATCAAAGAGCCAGAAATACTCAGGGAAATGTGAATGCATATGGCAGCCCAGGTGAGAAAGAAATTACAAGAGAATATGCTAGGATCAATTTCATAAATAATTCAGGAAGGAGAGGCACCTGGTGGCTCAGTCGTTAAACATCTACCTTCAGCTCAGGTCATGATCCCGGGGTCCTGGGTTCAAGCCTCACATTGGGCTCCCTGCTTAGTGGGAAGCCTGCTAATCCCTCCCCACTCCCCCTGCTTGTGTTCCCTCTCTCGCTGTGTCTCTCTCTGTCAAATAATAAATTTTTTAAAAAATCTTAAAAAGAAAAGAAAGAATTCAGGAAGGAATGTGGCATAATATATAGAAAAATCACTCCATTTCATGGAAGACAATCTCATAGATACGAATCCAGGCTAATTTAATTAGCTAGCATTCTCAGATGATGATAGATGATAGATAGATAGATAGATAGATAGATAGATAGAGATAGTTAATCATGTTCTTGAAGATATTATATTCTTGAATCTTTTTCCTTATTCCTGTTCTAAAATTCCAGTTCAGTCAAGATTAGGTGAATAGTATCCATGTGGGAAAAAAACAATATTAATTTACCAATCTATTTCCAGGCACAAAAAAATGTCAAAAGCAGTAACCAAATGGGGAGAACATGATTATTTTGGAAGATTTCTTCACAAATTCTCTAAAGAAGGAACACAATAATTGGCATATGGAAGCAGGTCAACAAACATTTATTAAAACATAAGATCAGGGCCTGCTTGGGTGGCTCAGATGGTGCGGCGTCTGCTTTTGGCTTGGGTCATGGTCCCAGGGTCCTGGGATCAAGCCCTACATGGACCCCCCTGCTTGGCAGGGAGCGTGTTTCTCCCTCTCCCTCTGCTGTTCCCCCTGTTTGTGCTCTCTCACCCTCTCTGTCAAATAAATAAATAAAATTTTTTAAAAAATAAGCTCAAAGTTGGTGAAAACTCTCATCTGTTATCGGTGTATCCTCCCTTTACTTGGGATTCTAAAACTTACATCTCGCTTGCCAAATAGAAAACAATGTCAGGCAGGGGCACAGGTAAGAGGATGGGGATCCCTGTCCCCAAACCATCACTACTTTCTACCTTACCAGTATTTTTAGGGGAAAAGAGTCATCTTTGAGACGACTATTTTAAGACATGGACCATTCAGCCCACATCTTGTTCTCTTTATTCTAGGAACTCAGAACTGAATCTGTGGCCAAGAAAGGAAAGAGAACCTACCCTGAAGGCCTAACTGAAGACAGGGCTATACAAACATATTCTTATGTTGGTGAATAAGTAAAGCATTCACAACCATTGAGTGGGTGGATCCACTTAAGTTTTCAAACTCGTGCCCTACAAGGGGACAGAGACTGTATTTTCCTCATAAATGGAACCAGAACACTCCTGACTCAGGAATTTTGTACAGCTTCCTGATAGGATAGGCAGTATAGCCAACGTTATTTGGATGCTTAGGGACATTGCAGTGATTTGTGAAACTGCAGGGAGAAATTGGGACAGTTTTTGAAAGTCTGGGATATATGATCTTTATAACTATGGAAAATTGCAAAGTTAGAGTCCATGGCAGGGAGAAGCAAAAGGAAAAAGGAAATTCAAGAGTCAGACAAACTGACTAGAAAAATGATATTATTTTAATTCAAAAGTTTTGGAATTTCAGTATTTAGACACAGAAAGTCTTCTAAGGTACTGAAAACGTGTTACCTTGGGAAACCCGCAATCAACCAAATCAATTACTGAAATATCTCATGTGCCACGAATGGGCAGAGGGGCACGAACACGAACATAATTTTATGGACGAAGCATTTGTCTAACTAATCCACTAAAGCAAGGATGTGTCACCTAGAGAAGAAAAAAAAAATGGCTAATGACAGAAAATGTAAACTAGCTGAGACAAGGCTTAAAATGGAGTTTGCACATTCTCAAACCAAATACACCTTTTCTCCCTGCCCTTTCACCCTTGCAAAATAATGAACGAATAGAAAAAATAGATTCTTTAAGAAAGCACCCCAGCAGGCTTTCTTGTGTGTGCGGAGCCAGAGAGCTGCTGGTCGTCAATGTCATTTCAGTCATTCCACCAATGCGTGCTTCCTCTACCTCGCACTGATTGGAAGGGTTTTCTAATTTCAGTCACCACTTAGTCTGCCCATTCAGGCTTCCTCCTTCCATACGCGAATTCTTCCGTATTACAAGGTCACTTTCACCTTACGTTTCTGCCTTCTCTTTGGATGTGAAATATCCAGGTGTTCTGGACTATTAAAACATACACACTGCTTACCCTGCTGGGGAAAGATTGTATTCATTTTTCATGGAGTTTTACATCGCATAATAAGCTACTTGTGTGATGATCCATTTTTGTTTTTAATTAGGATGTCCTCTGAATTCCGTTTTTGCTCCTGCAGACAGAAAAAAAAAATTAATCAAGAAATATCTGTGAGCTCAGAAACAATTAAAATGCAATTCTTATAGAGATGTTATCAATTCAAAAGAATCTGGAAATAGTTGTTTGGTGTTATCATAATCAAAGCCAAACTTTAACTCTAAATGTAAAACATGTCTAGATAAGCCTTATTACATAGTTAAAATAGTGTTTTTAAGAAAGAAAATGGATCTCTGATTCTGATTATGGGTATCTAGTATCAACATAACAGGGTGTCTATTATCAATGAGTGATTATGATAAGTGCTATCTTGGAAGGGAGCAAATCCTGAAAAGTAATTGGATTTGCTAAATCCAGACTTGCTTTGGCTTTGGTTCTGGCACCTGCAACAAAAGAGGACAGCTGCTCTGGACACCCACCAAGTAAATACTATTAAGCTCATTAACACAACCTTTTGGCTATGATCAAGTGAAATATCAGTTTAATCCATAATATGTCTTCTGTCAAGGGACTCACTCGGGCTTGCCCTGCTACTCTGAGAGGTTGTGGGGTGGGACTTGGCAAGCCAACAAAATCTTCTCTGTCTTTATCAGCTATAAGTTTTATTTATGATCGAAGGGAAATAACATGATAATGATAATGATAATAATACCTCGGATGGATAAACACCTCAATCCTAAGGAGCTCAGAAGGCTCTGCTGATATTTATCTAATTAATCCTCACCACATGCTTATAAGTCGGCATGCAGCATTATCCCTGGTTTACAAATAAGGAAAACAGGGTAAAAATGACTAGCCTGGCCTCACTAAGTAAACTACTTCGGAGAAAATAATATAGCCAGGACTTATCACTCAATGCAATCCTGTGATTAAAACAATGATTGTTCAAATTTTTAGATTTCTGGTAATAACTATATTTGTACTGTGAAATATTGCTACTTGGTAATTGCATGAGATTGCTCAGGGAGCATTAATCAGTTAGAATCAGCTAATAGACAAGATAATGGGGAATGTGGATGTATTATATCCTCAGATGATCTATAAATCCCTTTTTATCCACATAGGTTGCCCATTGTTTCTCAATGAAATTCCAACTGAATTCGAAGCAGCAATAAGCTAAGAAGGTTTTTGAGGATTATTCTAAAAGATGTGGGAGACAACAAACCAATACAAGTAACCCCAATGCTTTTCAAAAGTTCATATTATGCCATTCACTTTTATGAAAGACCTAATATTAGTACATTTTCTCTGACTGAAAGATATCCAAAGAGGATTTTCACTTTTAGGAAAAAAGGTGGAAAGCAAGAGAGCATTATTTGTTTTGGAGAAACCCTTTACAGAGGCAGTGCACACTCACCAAGCTCCGACCCCAAGAACTACACTCAGGATCTCAACATCCAGCCACCATTACTTTGAACTGTGTCTATAAGCATCTGATCTTTCTCTTGTTTTACTCCGTGCATCCGTTAGCAAGATGTGTCATAAGGTATCAGGAAAGCCTAAAAAGAAGTTTTTATTTGGGGAGAGGGGTCTGAGAAGACTCAAAAGAATTGCCATATAAATTAATGTTAATTCTTTCCTCCCTTTCTGCCACATTAACTTACAAAAGGCTTCAAATGAATTCTATGTTCAGATAGCAGGGGAAACCTGCATGTTCTACGATCTGTTTTATGTTTATTGTTTAAGCTTCAGAAGTTTACCACTTTATGTAAAGTAAAATAATGCTTTTGTCCTCATTACCAAAACATTATCATAAATAATCTGGCATGTGCTGAATCTGAGATTTTTTTAAACCTCAACTTAAAAGTGACCGTATAGACTGAGCTCTGAAAATCAGATACAGAGAGATTTAGAGCCTCCATTCTATGAATCAACTTTCCCTCTTCTTTATAGGGTTAACCGGGATTCAGTAACAGCCACCGGAGCTCATCATCTGGACGTTCAACATGATACTGACAGCCCATTGAACAACTGAAATTTGACCAACTGCAAACTATAAGGAACCTATGCATATCTTTCTGAAGCGATTTTTCCTCTTTTTGTAGCAATGAGGAGATTTCAGTTTTTACCTTCTTGCAGCCAGCACCTCTATCTAACAATTCCATAAATAAGCAAAAAGGAGCAAAATTGGGTTGAAGTTCAGAAAAAGGATTTTCTTCACAGTGCAGAAGCCATATGGTCTACAATTTAACTTTATTGGAGGCCTCTGTTCCTGAAAGAGATGGTGAATAAAATGCTGTATGAACAGAAAATAGACATATTTTTGTAACAGAGAAGGTGTCATGTCTACCAAAGGTCTAGTAGCTGATTCATGTTAGGGGAGTATTTTTTAGTTTTGGTACTCAGAAGTCTGGGAGTCCAAACTATCTGCTCCAGGTGTATTTTAATCACAGAATAAGACTCTAAAAATATAATTATTAGTTAAATGTTGGTCCTTTTACAATTCTAATACTATGAAAATATGTATCACTTTTCATATTCTAGGCATTACATTAGGCACTTACACAATTATGCGATTGTCTCCCCAAAGAGGCAATTCCTTTTTATTTCTTTCTAAAGATTTTATTTATTTATTTATTTGTCAGAGAGAGCAGGAGTGAGCACAGGCAGACAGAGTGGCAGGCAGAGGCAGAGGGAGCAGCAGGCTCCCTGCTGAGCAAGGAGCCCAATGTGGGACTCGATCCCAGGACCCTGGGCTCATGACCTGAGCTGAAGGCAGCCGCTTAACCAACTGAGCCACCCAGGCGTCCCGGCAATTCCTTTTTAAAAAACACCTTTATTTCAGGTAATCCAGGGATGCTACATGAGTTTCATTTATGAGCCCTAATGACTACAAATGGGAGACAAGTGACATGCAATCTCATAAAGTCATAACTAAGTTCCAAAAAAGGGGTTCAAATAATAACTTAATTCCTGTCTCCTTTACTCCTTTTAAAAGAGGCCTTTTGTTCAATAAGTCTGGGGTTAGCTTAACTATAGGGAACAAATTGAGGGTTGCCAGAGCGGAGGTTGGTGGGGGGATGGGGTAAATGGGTGATGGGCATTAAGGAGGGCACTTGATGTATGAGAACAGCGTGTTATATGCAACTAATGAATCACTAAATTCTACCCCTGAGACTAATAATACACTATATGTTAACTAATTTGAATTTAAATAAAATCTAAAAAAATAAATAAGTGTGGCATTAGGAGAACAAAGATAATGACATTTATCCCCAGCTCCAGCTCCATGGCCATTAGAATAACACTGAAGCTCCTTGTGCTTCCTCCTGTCCCTAGTAAGTATCCAGAAAATGTAACTGCTTCCTACATATGACCTCCAGGGGAGGCTGGCAAATTGGAAAGACCGAAAAAGCGGGTCACTACAATAAATGAAAAGAGCTACAAATGAAGGAAGGAAAAAGAAGACCAGAGGAAGCAGTGAGCAACGTTGATGTTTTGCTTCATTTTAAACCACCATTAATGGACATCCCTTTCAGAAATTGTCTTTGAAAAACCCAAGGCAAAAATGTTTGAATGGCAGAAAATGGAAGTTCTAGATTTAAATTCAACACACAATGTTCAAAGTTTTGTGTACAGGCTTATTTTATTAATACACAAGCATTACAAGCAATTTCAAATATAAACTTCAAAACATTTTGCATTCTACTAATGAAATACCTGAAAAACATATGGATTTCACAATCACATTGACCTTAAGGAGATAAATGTGTCATTTAACTAGAAATATGATGATCTGCTTTTATATAATTATAGAACTACTATATAGAACTACTATAAGTATTGCCATTATAATTCACACAGAAATATTAACAACTGAACAAATTCTGTGTTTAAAATCAAATTTATGCTCTAATATCATTGCTATGTCTTGGTCTGTTTTGGGGAGGTTCACAGCTGACATTGTAAGATTTTACGTGGTGTTTAAAATCTCTATGAACTAACTAATTGTGCAGCCCTAGAGCATAGTCAACCCTCCATAGCATGTCTAACATAAACCCCTAAGGTAAAAAAAAGGCTTCAGTTTTAATAGATACCTAAGTGCTAATAATGGTCCCAACAGAAATATTAGAACTAAAACATTATAAGATTTTTTAATGTGACCTTGATAATAGATTATCAGTCTATGCATTTTTAAACATCATCTAAAAAATATCCTAACAAAATACCATAGACTACGTGATTTAAACAACAGAAATTCATTTTCTCATAGTTTGGAGGCCAGATATCCAATTAGAGTACAAACATGGTCATTTTCTGCTGAGAACCCTCTTCCTAGCTTCTGGATGTCCACCTTCTCACTGTGTCCTAATACAGTGAGGAGAGAGAGAAAGAGAAAGAGAGAGAGCAAGCTCTCTGGTATTTCTTCCTATAAGGGTACTAATCCTATCATAAGGGCCCACCTTCATGACTTCATCTAAACCTACTTAGCCTCCAAAAGTCCCATCTCCATATACCACCACACTGAGGATTAGGGCTTTAACATCTGAATTTGAAGGGGACACAATTCAGTCCATAGCTGAGACTTGAATGATAGCAATGAGTGAAGCTCAGGTGAAGCAAAAATATTCCAGGTAGAGGGCACAGTAAGTGTTTGTACTATAAAGCAAGAACCAGCTTAGAGTGTTTGAGGTATGAGAAGGCCAGTATAGTCAAAACAGGAAGAAATAGTGAGAGAGGGATAGAAATGAGATTGGAAAGACAGATAGGAGCCATATCATATAAGACATTACTAGAGCAATATGGAATTTAGAGATTATTCTGAATATAATGTTAAGACATAGAAGGGCTTTGAGAGATACTTACCTGATCTAATTTATTTTTTTTTCTAATTTATGTTTAAAAGAAAATCACTCTGTCTGTTCTGTGGGGACTGGACTGAAGGGACTAAAACAAAAACATCCTGGATTGGAGGCTCTTGGAAAAAGTCTAAATGAGAATTAATGGTTTTAGTGTAAAGAGTGCTGGAAATGTGAAAAGGTGGCTAGCAGTCAGCATGAAGCTTGAAGGTAGAGCCAACAGGACTTGCTGATTAGGTATCTGAAGTAAAATGAAAAAAAAAGGGGGGGGGATGAAAGTCTCCTAAGTTTTGACTTCAGCAACAATGTGAATGGTGGTACCATTTAACAAGATTCAAGCAAAGATTAGATATAGAGAAAGCCAAAGGAAAAGCTGAGGATGGACATGTACTTTGGAACTCTTGAGCAGAGACACAGTATTTAAAGCTACAGAACTGAATGAGATGACCTAGGAGAGAGTTTGGGAAAAGACCTATAGATGAATTCTGGCACTGCACATTTAGAGACTGGTGACAGGGGGAGAAATCACCAAAGAGGCTGAGAAAAGACTGGCAGAACTGTAAAAAGAAAATTTGGAGAGTTGGTTCCATGCCTTCAATAGAAGAACAGTCTTTGACCATGTCATATTATGCAGAGAGCTTAAGTAGCAGAGGACAGAGAATAGGTCACTGGACTTGACAAGATGGAGGTCAATAGTCATGTCTGGTTTTAGTGGACTTTTAGTGAAGACAAAAGACTAACTGGAATGGGGTAGAGAGATGACTAGAAATTGGGAAGTGAAGAAAGCAAGTACAGACAATTCCATCAGGACTTTTGCTTTAAAAGAGATCAGAGACATGTGGCAGCCACTGAAGAACACTGGGTCAAGGAAGGGTTTCCTTAATGGAGATAATAGCCAGTCAATGTAATGATGAGAATTATTCAGGAAAGTAGAAATTGATTAAGGCAGGAAAGGAAAAGGGAGAATAACTACCAAAGCAGAGGCCTTAAGTAGACAAGGGTGATGAAATCCTGTAACTAAGCAGAGAGGTTGGCCCATCCAATAACAAAGAGAATTCACTGAATCTGATATGAGGAAACTCAAGGTATGGGTTCATAACCAGGTATATTTTGGAAATTTGTTGGAGAAGATATGGGATAGTTCTGAGTAAAGAGAGAGGGGATTGGAGGTTCAAAGAGAGAACAAGTATGAGGTAATTATCACAATGAATGAGAAAGTAAATTTTTATTTTATGATACAATAAAAGTGAGTTTCTCTTGGAACCAAATTCTCATCTGCAACATCGTTTGCATGGATAATTATTTCAAATAATGCCATTTATAATAAAGCCTAAAATTTCCAAGAAATATAACCCTAGTATTACTCAAATAAGTGGAGTGTTCCCTTATCACAAAACTAATAATACTATGCTAATGAAATTTTACTAACAAAGGCCAAGTTGCTCATTATATCCTATTAAGAAAGACATTTTTATATCTAATACTCTCTCTTTTTATTGAGGAACTAAAACTAAGACCCTTTTAAGCCATGGTAACTTTTTGTTTTGGATGATGATATTTCTGGTTTTTCAAGCAAGAGGTAATTCCATAGAAAATAAGGTTGGTAATGAAAGATCTCAAAAAGTTGAAAACAACTTTTCATTGTATCCTAATATGATCACATGAAAGAACTTGTATGGAAAGTGACAGCGGCCACCTTTATCTGAGGACAAGCATTTAAAGATCAGCACAGGACATCAACTACAAGTTTGAGGATGACCAGACCACCACCTCTGCTGTGCCCAGTAAGAATCACTAACCTGATGCTTTTCCTTTCCCTACAAACAGAAAACACTGGGGATTAACAGAGAAGCACTCCTCTACTGAGTATCTAGAGAATGTGACTCTAATAGTACTAGTGGTGGTGACAGTAGCAGTAACAGTAATTGTAGTAGCAAAGGTAGCAAAACCACTTACCAAATAATAAATACTTTCTATGTGCCAAACATTGTGTTAGGGACCCTATCTGGATTGTAGAAATACAATAACTTCCAAGGGTCCCACGAATAAAGTGCAAGATCTAGATTTGGATAACCACCAACCTCCAAAATATTCTTTGGACTACGTAAATAATGGTCTAGAGAAAAGGTTACAATTTCACATACTTAAGAAAGTCACAGAAATAATAGTAAGTGAAGCAGACTGCATTTAATTTGTAATGCATGTATTATATGAGTAATGGAAGCCCTGATAAATCAAAGGGGATGGTTATCAAATGTTATCATTTGAAGATGTGAACCCAATGTAGCCAAAAATACCAATTTTTCAAGAAAAACAAAAGATTTATAGTATTATGGAATTTGTCTAATGTCTGTAGTATTGGGTTAATTTTTTAATGAAAACATAATGCCTGTGAGTCAAACAAAACATGTCTGGAACAAGATTCTTCTGAATCAAAAGACTTTATTCTTCTGTGAGTCTATTCTTGATTAGCTTGATAGAATTATAAGCCTAAAGCAAGAACCTTGCACATCTACTTGTATGCACACCAATGGAATAAAAGAGGGAAGGGGGACTGGCAGGAAGCATCCGTGTTAAACCTGAAGTAAAAGCAAAATCACTGATTGGACCTCAGCAGGTGGCCAACATTATAGTCAACCAGCATCAGCATCAACAAACTTAGCTAAAAATAGACAATATCAGTTCAGCACTAATGAGACTGGAGCATAGTGAACACTGGAACAGTAATTTTGGGAGTTGGAAGACTTTTCATATCTATCATTAAAGGATATTGCCCATGAGAAGGGAAAAAGTTTCAAGAATAGATCAGATCACATGAGGATTTGGCAGCTTTGAATACAGCCCTAGAAATTAGTAGTAGAAACTGACAGCTGGGTGGTTGTTGTTGTTGTTAAAACAGTCAGGCTGAGAAGATCCTGGAGCAGCTGCCATTTGGAAACTTCATTAAGCAACCTAACATAGGCAGAAAGTCTGGGTTTTGAAAATACCAGCTGATCAGAGCTAACTTAGAGGGTTAGGAACAAATGTGTGTAAAACTCCTTGAGTTGAGCTTGAACAGGTTAGCACTTGGCCAGAATTCAGTAAGTGGTGTAAGGCAGGGCACACACAAAAAAGAAAGGAGACCATCCTGAGAAAGATGAGAGAGATAAAATTATTTCTTCTGACTTATAGCTCAAAACCTGAAATGATAAAGTCCTAATTATGACCATTAAAAAAGTCTAAGCATTATTATAAGGGAAAGCAACAAATTAGCTGATTAAAATGTTAACAGAGGTTAATACAAATTGTCTGTTAACTACTCTCAGCTACAAAATGTTGGGCACTTCCAGAAAAAAAACAAGACAAGAGAGGAGATACATTTTAAGTGGGCAAGATGGTCAAGAGGCAAGATTTTCCCTCCAGCAGTAGAAGATCTTAACCATTCTAGTTACACTGTGAAGACACTAGGAATTTGGGCTCAGTAAAGGGATAGAGAGAGGTTAAAAAAACAAAAGAAAACTCATGGCCAATTTTTCATATGGATAATATTATCCAAGGATAGTCCAACTAATGGCTTTCAATAGCCATACTTGGTAGATCAATGAGTATAGAAATTACCCAGAAACATTTCATTGTTTTTAAGACTCTACGTCTAACAGACATACTGACATATAATGGAGATAGCCCTAGACTAAGTATGAGGATACCTGGTTCTAGTCCTTAGTGACCACTCACTAGTCATGTGGCCTCAGGCAACAGGCTTTTTTTCTTAAAAACGGAGTATTCTCAATATTTTTTCTTAAAAACGGAGATAATTATACCTGCTAATCTTTCTCATTCAGTTATTAATGAGGACTTTGTTAAATCATCAATTCAATAATTCAGAAAACACAAAATTCTGTACCACCAGTACAAATTCTAAGTTATGTTCCTTTACAATCAATTTTCTTTGATATTATCACTCACACTTCATACATTCAAGGATTGCTCACTGTCTAGAGAAAAAGCATCTTGAACAGACCTATTCACATTTTTAGCTCCAACTATTCACTTCTGAATTCTTCCTGCTAGCAAAGTGTTTTGACTAGTGCTTCGGCTTACTCCAACTTCAGAGCAAAAAAAAAAAAATCCTTTAAGAGTCAACTCAGGTTTGTCTGCCTTTTCAGATTAACCCAGTCCATTATGATCTCCTTTCATGTGAACTCCAACATCGTTTACTATTGATATCAACTTAGTAATTAATGGTATTTAGGGTTTTTACCATTGTTTTAATGCTGTTGTGCCCTTTCATCTCATATGGAACTAAAATCTTCCCCTGTTTATGGATGATCTCCTGCTTATGCAACTCTACCCATAAATGGAGGCTAGCAGGGACTATGGCTTTGGCATATTAGCATTTCCCTCATCACTGGGTGGTAAAAAACTCTGTTAAACAACTGAACTGATTTTCCTGCTGCTGCTGTGTTCACTACACCGATGTAGATCTGCCCCGCACTGCAAGGCTCCCAGCTTTACAGTCACAACCCACAGCAGCTCAGCTTGGCCTTGTGAGTGCAAAAAAAATCAGTCACAATAACATCGTGGCTTATTCCAGGACTCACTTCACTCTTCATGGCCCTACCTGTGTTATAGCCACAGTTCATAAGGTAGGGTTATCTGTGATCACTGAGCTTGCTTGCACTACTAACGTCCCTATTTCCACCCTCCAGGGAGGAGCTCTCAAGGGGAGAAGTCTGGCCTGAGCAACAAATATTGCCATGAAATTCAACTTTTCTTGCCATCTCTCTCAATATCTGGTTGACGCAGAAGGGTGTCAAGAAGGAATCACTTAGGGTGCCAGGGTGGCTCAGTTGTTGGGCATCTGCTTTCTGCTCGGGTCATGATCATCAAGCCCCCCATCCGGCTCCTTGCTCGGTGGGAGGCCTTCTTCTCCCTCTCCCGCTCCCCCTGTTTGTGTTCCCTCTCTCACTGTGTCTCTCTCTGTCAAATAAATACATAAAATCTTAAAAAAAAAAAAAAAGGAATCACTTATTTTCTTCTCTTTTCTGCTCCATGACTAGGAAAAGTAGAGCAGAGACAAGTGGGAAGCTTAGATATTTAATGAGACTAGGCAGGTAAAGGCTACTAAAGTCCACAGACTCTGGGCACTTACTTCCTAGCCCTGAGATTTCCAATACCATTACCTACCAGCTACATGGAGCTATTAAGCACTAGAAACTTTAGTGGCTAGTGCTTTTTTTTTTTAATTTTATTTTTGTTTAAACATATAATGTAACCCCACCACCCTCTCCCAACCCCCCTCTCCCCCACCTCCCTCAGTTTGTTTTATGACATTAAGAGTCTCTTTTGGTTTGTCTCCCTCCCGATCCCATCTTGTTTCATTTTTTCTTTTCCTACCACCTTAACCCCCACCCCCATTGCATCTCCACTTCCTCATATCAGGGAGATCATATGATAGTTGTCTTTCTCCAATTGACTTATTTCACTAAGCATAATACCCTCTAGTTCCATCCATGTCGTCGCAAATGGTAAGATTTCATTTCTTTTGATGGCTGCATAGTATTCCATTGTTTATATACCACCTCTTCTTTATCCATTCATCTGTTGGTGGACATCTGGTTTCTTTCCATGACTTGGCTATTGTGGACATTGCTGTTATAAACATTCGGGTACATGTGTCCCTTTGGATCACTACGTTTGTATGTTTAGGGTAAATACCCAGTAGTGCAATTGCTGGGTCATAAGGTAGCTCTATTTTCAATTCTTTGAGGAACCTCCATGCTGTTTTCCAGAGTAGTTGCACCAGCTTGCATTCCCACCAACATAGGAGGGTTCCCCTTTCTCCACATCCTCGTGGCTAGTGCTTTTAATTTTAATTTTTAACTTTTAATTTTAATTCATTTAAATGTATAAACTGAAGCAGAGTAAAATAGTTTTTCAGAAAGCATGACTTTATTATTTTGCCAGGACTACTTTTCACTCTGTTGAAAATTTAGCATTCAAATTGAGATGTGCAACACATATGGGATCTTAAAAATGGTAATGGGGGGGGCAAAACATGAGACAGCACTTTAATAAGTCCCTTATCAATCACATGTTAACATCACATTTGGACATAGTGGAATACATAAAATATATAAATAAAATTAATTTCATCTTTTTCTTTTCCACTTTTTCAATGTGGTTACTAGAAAATTTAAAATGTGTGCCTTGCATTACTTTTCTATTGGACACAGCTGTTCTAGCCCATCACCTAGTATATTATAAAGTGTTAACAGCTAAGAATGTTATATACATTATTTCATTTCATGTTCACCACAGATTCTTGAGGTATCATCCCTATTTTATAGATGAGGAAACTGAGCTATAGCAAGATTGAATGGCTTATCCAATATCTGGTAAGTGATAGAGCTGAGATTCATACTCAGATCGGACTCCCACCAGAGCCCACACTGAATTGATTGGGATACTCACCTTCCTTGAATTATAAAAATATTGATTAAATATGATCATAAATTTATTTTTTGAATACAGTCTAAATCATCCAACCACAAGTATTAAAAAAACTCAGGGAGAAGATGAGCAGAATCCAGTCTCATTTGTTTCCAAAACAGAACCCAAACTGGGCCAGCCAAGTACTGTAATAGCACAATGGTGAGAATGACTGATAGGGTCACAGAGGAACAAAAACTCAAATCAGGCTTAGGTTTAAATATTTCCTGGGGCACCTGGGTGGCTCCGTCCATTAAAAATCTGCCTTTGGCTCAGGTCATGATCCCAGGGTCGTGGGTCAAGCCCTGTGTCAGGCTCCTTACTCCATGGGTAACCTGCTTCTCTCTCTCCCTCTGCCTGCCACTCTCCCTGCTTGTGTACTCTCTCTCTCTCTCTCTCTCTCTGGCAAACAAACAAACAAATAAATAAATATTTTCCAAAGTATTATGTCACAAACAAGTACCAAAACAATGACTACAAGTTATTCATTTCTCGCGGTCTCTTCATTTCATTCCTGAAGGAATTTTTCCAAGCAATTCAAAGTCTTGGCCAATTGGCCTTCATCAAAATAATAGGGAGAGTACAGGGATACTTTCTGAAGGCGAAGAATTGCTCCACAGGAAGCTAATTATTTGAAACTTGAATTTACACTCACTGCACATTAATTTCTGCACCTTATCAGACTCTCAAATTGCCTTTAGAAAATAATAGTGATGTGACATCCAACCAGATTCCCTGATGCTGCTTTAGAGACCCATTAGCATCTTGAAGTGGAATATGATTCTGTCACCCATTTTGTGAATCTAAATATTTTTCTACAACTACTAAAAGGTAAGAGTAAGACTAACAAATGAGGTTGGCTGTATAATTCATCATGTTATTGGTGGTGCTGATTCTCTAGGCTTATTTCCTGAGTAAATAATATGCTATATTAGTATAATAGTGTCTGACACTCTACACCTGGGCTCTATAAATTAGTGGTCCGACTAATAAGCTCAAAGAAACCCATCTGAACTTTTTTCCCCAAATGCACACACGCGCGTGCACGCAGCGTGCTCATTTTCTGTGTATCTTTGCATATATATGTGGTTTTGCTTGTATAGGTTACGCTTTGCGTTAGGACAAAAATATTTTTATGGAATGAATGAGATGTACTGTTTGAAATCAGGTGACATGTCACTTTATAGAGTGACAGCAGGTGAGACCAGAATCTTCTTGTCTGTGCGAGCTCTATCCAGATTGTAAACAGAAGGAGCTGCTCCTCTCTGGAGTAGATTGAAATCAATTCTCCTCTTGAAATCGGAAGTATACCTACCCAGATACCTGGTCTGTGTCCCTTTCCAAAACCGCCCTGTGGCTAATGCGTGGTCACTTAAAGTGTAAGTCAAACATATAGTTAAGGTGCATTCTCTCACAAGAGTTATTTGCATTTTTATAAGAAACTCTTTTTTTTAAAAAAAGATTTTATTTATTTATTTGATAGATAGAGAGATCACAAGTACGCAGAGAGGCAGGCAGAGAGGGTGGGGGGAAGCAGGCTCCCCACTGAGCAGAGAGCCTGATGCGGGACTCGATCCCACGACCCTGAGATCATGACCTGAGCTGAAGGCAGGGGCTTTAACCCACTGAGCCACCCAGGCGCCCCTATAAGAAACTCTTAAAGTCTGAAAGATTTATGCCACTCAGGAATAAATATGTTACAGTATAAGTTTCACTTGCACTTCTTTTTGTGGAGAAAATTAAAAAACAGGCCACTTTCTCAGATGTTGTCATGTTGCCTGCAACCTACTCATACACCAGTCTTGGTCTTACAAGTACTTCTTAGCTGGAAATTCACATCTAAGTTTTGCCCTTCAACCAGCTTTCCTTCTTTCGCTCCTTCAACAAATATTTATGGAGAATGCCAAATAGTGATTACCTACACCAGGCCCATGTAAATATGGATCTCCTCGATATGGGTTTAGATGGGGTATATAAGCATAAGGAATAGTCAGTGGGCAAACGTAAGCCCTTTAGAAATAATGGCAGGGATAGAAAACTGGATGCCCGAACAAGTCCTGTTGGAGAAGGGACATAACATTAGAATCTTTCAGCTCTCTTTGAAGCCACTGCTGCTTGTTTTGCTCCTATAGCTTTCTCCAGCTGCTGTCACATCTGTCTGAGATCACAGCAAGCTTGGCTGCTTTAATACCCTGGTATCTGCTCCGTTAGCTCCTGCTGGAACCTGGCACCCCCACTCTTCTCTCAGCCCAGATCATCATCATTACCACCTAGGCTGACCTCCGTCCCAGCCAGCGGCTCTCATGTAGACCCCCTGTCAGAGGCACACGTGGGGCGGCAGACAGTCGCAAACTACTCCCCGTGGCTATGGGAAGAGCTGATGAGCGGCTCAGCACAGTCGTATTTTATCAAAGCCTTTGATCTCTGGTTTTGATCTTTGCCAAGATCTGTGACACAGACAGATCTCTACTCACATAGCAACTGGTGCTTACTCACTCAGTTCCCCCTTTCTATTTTGAGCACCCTGCCGCCTATATATCAATGTTGCCTAACAGGACCCAGGGTTAAAGTAAGCAAGGTAAAAATAGGCACTCCGTAATAAAGAACATTTTTCCATTCATCGTATTGGCTCATTTCAGAGCCCCACGCTTGTGCAAGGCTTTTATTTATACTTGCCTGGAGGGCATCAGAAGGTTATTTTCTGTCTGTTCTTTTTTGGCTAGAAAGAGGTGAGTTCTAAGAGCACCCATGAGGTAAAATCTTTCTAACTGTTCTGCACATTAATTCTATTAGATAAATGTTTAACATGTTAAACATGTATCATGAGTAACTGAATTACACTTCAGCAAGAAATGGCAAAGGGGCACCTGGGTGGCTCAGTGGGTTAATCCTCTGCCTTCGGCTCAGGTCATGATCTCAGGGTCGTGGGATCGAGTCCCGCATCAGGCTCTCTGCTCAGCAGGGAGCCTGCTTCTTCCTCTCTCTCTGCCTGCCTCTCTGCCTCCTTGTGATCTCTGTCTGTCAAATAAATAAAATCTTTTTAAAAATAAATAAGTTAATAAATAAATAAATAAGGCATGATTAAAGGAAAATTTGAACTAATTGTAGACAAAAGAATTCTGAAAACCTAGGAAAAGTGAAAGAAGTCAGGCATATTGAATGGGATGACAAAAAGGAAATCATTTAGAGCTTGAACACCTGACAGAGCAAGGACTGTGAACGCGATTCTTTAGGGAACAGGAAGCCCCTGTGGGATTTAAGGGTAAGAATGGAAATGCCAGCACCTCAGAAAGAATCACTGGAAGAGTGGCAGTAGTCAGGAACAGTACAGATGCACTGCTTACAAGGGAAGTGTTTCTGTGAAGAAAGTCATTCAGGTGAAGACTAGGGCAGCAGTGGAGGGAGAGAGAAAAAAGCCACAAATAAAAAGTGAAGCTGCGAGATTTGGCAATCGATGCAACAAGTAAAAGGCAAAGATACATAAAGCTATCGCTGAGCTTTGGGGTTTGGATGTCAGAAAGACTAAAACTCAAAGCTGCCGCCGTCTGTGAAATACTATTAAGGAGATAATTACAGTGGGAAGGGCAGGAACAAGGAAAAAAAATAACATCTTAGCCTGGCTCCTTCCAGACATCACCAGATTGACCATCACAGGACTTAATAGGCACATCAAAAACAGACCAGAAAGCATTCTGAATTCAAGAAATGTAGTTTCAAATACATGAGAGAAATACAACCAAACCATGTAGGAACAAAAGCAAGCACATCGCGCAATGAGCCCGGGCAGGAGATCCTAAGTTAAAGATTTGGCCACTGATCGACTCAGTGTATCCGTTTTTTTTGGGGGTTTTTTTTTTGCAGTAAAATCTGAGCCATAAAGAAGAATTAGGAGGAAGAGGAACATGGCGTTAAAGACAGGTCTGGTCTAAAAATTAGGTAACATAGGATTTAATGTGTACCTCTGGATCCCCTTGACATTAGCTCACCTGGTTTTCTTTCTGCCTCAGGGTCTGTTACTACTCAGTCATTTTTCCCAGCTATCCTCTCTGACCCAAATCTGAATTTTGGAGGGGCCCAGAGCCTAGCTTGCAGTTCTCTTTTCTATCTGCTCTCCTTCCCCAAGAGACTCTACCTTGTTCCAGGAGACTCTACCTTCCAATACCCTCAGTATATAGATGATTCCCAAATTTCTCTCTAGAGTCCTGACCTCCCCATTCAGCTTCGGACACATAATCTAACAGCACAACTGCCTACTGAAAATCCCTATGGAGATAGCTCACAGGCATCATTTTCCATTTCTTTCCCAATCCATCTGTTCTTTCCCCAGTGTACCCATCTCAGCACACCAGCACCCCCAGAAGCCTAGATAATCAAGCAAAAAACTGAGAGGCAACCTCATTCCTCTCTTTGCCTCACCTTGATATTCAAAATAAATCACAACCATGTTCTTCTTCTTCATCATCACCATTCACTTGACCATAGAGTTGAGCAACATAGGGGTGAGAGGCCCCAGCCCCCCCTCCACAGCTGAAAATCCATGTATAACTTTCAACTCCACCCCAAAATGTAACTACTAATAGCCTACAACCGACTGGAAGCCTTACTGAGAACTTGAACAGCTGACCGACACATATTTAGTTTGTTATTGTACCTTTACAGTAATCTAAGCTAGAGTAAAGAAAATGTTAAGAAAATCATAAGAAAAAATACATTTACAGTATTGTAGTGTATTTATTAAAAAAAAAAAATCTGTCCATAAGTAGACTCACGGGGTTCGAACCCATATTGTTCAAAGGTCAATTGTGATAACCTACTAGGTGATCCTCCCTCTGCCAGGATGGTATCTCAGAAATAAATGTCAGATCTTATTCTCATGCCATGTGTATGTGTACATAGACTTGCTCTGTGTAACATGCAATAAATATAAGTATAAATATAAATATATTTCCACAGTAAAAAACAATCCAGTCACCAAAACCTGAAAAGCCTCAGAGATCTGGCCCTTCCCACCACTCCTACTTCACCTGGTTACTCACTACCCTCCAGAGACACAGGCTTTATTTATCTCTGTTTCTTCTGCTTGGTGAACTTCAGTCTTTACACTTGCTGTTCCTCTGCTTAAACAGTGTTCCCCCTTATATCTTTATAAGCCCGGCTTCTCCTTTTCATTCAGATCAGAATTCCTTGAACACCAACTCTCAAGTGGCCAATCCCAACCACAGTCACTCTCAGATTCTACTGTTTCCTCATCTTCTTGGCTCTCATCACTCTCTGAAATCTTGCTCTCTTTTTTCCCTCTCTCAGCTCCTAAGTGTGCACCCCCGAGAAGACGGTTCTTTTTGTGTTTCATGTGTTCACCACTCCATCCCCAGCTCCTAAAAAAGTGCTGAGATCATAGGAGATACCCAATAAATACTTGTTAACTTAATCAGTCTGGGCCTATTCCTTCATTTGTAATATAAAAGGGCTTTATCGGATGACCTTCAAATTTCTTTCCAGCTCCATCATTTATTTTAAATTAAAAGGAGTATGTAATAGGAAAAGTTTAATAGACGGACTCCCAGATTAATACAATGTAGATATTTAATAGGTGTTTGCTAAACAAATAGAATTATTCCCCAGCTGTTCCTTTATCTGTATGCAAAGATAAAATCTCCAGACACTCTGACATACTGCTTCTCTGTGTGCAAAGGGACAATTTGCTTTGCTTCCCATTAATCTAGTCTCTTCTAATTCTCCTGGGTAAATGCCACCGTAGGCAAAATCTCACAAACACCAGACTATGGGAGCTGACCCCCAGCTGGTATGCAACAGAGCTGCTATGTTCCTATTCTGATTGGTCCTTATCCATGCCATGTGGCTACTGAATATATTGACTACTCTCCAATCCAAGGCTTTATGTAAGCATGTAAATGCCCAGCACTTTCAAATAAGGTCTTGGTTAAGGACTTCCTAATATTTTAGGCGACAATGAACACTCAGCCGATTTGCTATTCTAAGCCAAGGACCAGAAAGAGTGCATGCAGAACGCCGGTCATATTTGTTTATAGCATCCTCGACAGGAGAATCAACAAAGAGCCTTTCCAGAAGCTTTTGTGTGATTCCTCGTAGATTGTTTTGGAGTTTGTGTGTTTTATTCCCCTTTTTGTTTTGGTTTGCATTTTTCTGAATTGAATTTTGATGAGCCTTTTTTTTCTCCTAGAAATACTTTTCACAGTTATTACACATGCAGTGGTGTCAGAGTGCAGTCGAGAAGCACTTGAGAAAGTGATTTAAAGATGTTATTGCTGCCGTTTGTGTATGAGCTTAGGGAGGAAAGCCTGTGCGCCATATGCATTTCTGCCCCATCGAGAATTACTTTGTCTTTAAAAAATTCAAATGCTGTCGCTGCATAATGGACCATTTTTTGTCATCTGTTCTCAGTCTCCTTGAATGATATTGGAAATAAA
Organism: Taxidea taxus jeffersonii; assembly: GCA_003697995.1. Taxonomy (NCBI): domain Eukaryota; kingdom Metazoa; phylum Chordata; class Mammalia; order Carnivora; family Mustelidae; genus Taxidea; species Taxidea taxus. Next base: position 1,441 of record ML102310.1, on the reverse strand, counting down.
TAAAATCTAATTAGAACAAAAAAACAGAGCAAGACTTAGGCTCAGCTTTTTCAGTACAGCGATGAATCAGCTTTATAATTATTTTAAAGTGTCAGAACAATTTGTCTTCATTTTATTACAATAACTTCACAATTAGTGCTCATTGGCCACTCTTCACCTCTTTAAAATTTCATCGTAAGTAAAAACTCTGTTTCATAATGAAATTTCTACTTAAATATCTGGATTTATTAAAGTTAAATAGAAAATGGATACTTAAAATAAAAGCTATCATTTTATTTTATTATTTTTTAAAGGAAGCTTAACATTTTAAGTTCTCAATATTCTCTTTCTTTTCAACCCTGAAAAATACTAAAAATATTTTCAAAGTCACTTATAATTCATAGGCTTTTTTTTTTTTTATGTTATTTCCTGGTGAACACAAATGACACAATAAAGAGTAAACCATAATACAGTAACAGGTTGTGAGGAGTTTTTTGGGAAAAGAATTTGTGGTCTGTATTCCCCAGAGTGCAGGCTAACACATAAGATAGGCACTCAATATAAATGAAAGTATGAATTTCACAGTGCTCTTTATTTTTGCTTGGGCAAGCAAAAATCAATGAGACTGTTTTGATTAGCTTTTTCCAGCCATGACCATTCAAGAGACATTGGCCAGACAAATCTACTTTCCTTTTGGGTATTCATATTCATGTCACTGGAAATGTTTCTGTTTATAGGCAGCAACAACTTCAGAAACATCAGAAACAAATCATGGTGAGGCCAAAAACTCAGAGGCAGATGAGATTCATTGATTCACAGTTTGATCTAAAAAAAAAAAAAAACTTTCCTTAGTTTAGAAAAGTAACCTATCAGGGGCGCCTGGGTAGCTCAGACAGTTAAGAAGCCACCTTCACACAGGTCATGATGTCTCGGCCTTGGAACAAGCCCCATATCCAGCTTCAGCAGGAAGTCTGCTTCTCCCTCTCTCTCTCTCTTTCTCTCAAATAAATAAAAATCTAAAAAAAAAAAAAAAATTAAAAAGTAACCTATCAGGAAGCCCCTGAATTGGCCAGTTTCCCCAGAATCTTCTGTCGTTTAAGTTAGCATCAAACTAGACTTCTCAGACCTCTTCAGACAAATATTGACTCCCTGCCCAATAACAGACCCAACAGATCCTCTGTCATGAAACATCAACAAAGGCTATTCAAAGTGCTCATTTTCAACTTCAAATTAAAAAAAAAAACACATATCTCTGATGATAAGGAAGTGTTGTTTGTTTTGTTTCATTTTTTTACTAGTTTTGTTTTTGCCTTCTCATATAAAGTCTGTTTGGAGCAAGTGAAGAAGTACTTTGTCATCCTTGAACCATTTTTATTAAGCCCACTGATCAAATAGGCATCTCTAAAGCACATAAAAAGAAATCTTTGGTCTCATATTTTAATGATATTAAGGTGATAACAAT